>JAOXYD010001600.1:0-15676 GCA_028565735.1 Pinacopodium congolense | reverse complement strand
AAGTACTGAACAAGAAGATAGATAATTTGATGACTGGTGCTAGTAGTTCTCATAGGAATGAATGTGAAAGTTGTGGTAGAACCTCCCATTCATCATTGGAGTGTAAAGAAGGAAGTCCTTTTGCTAGAGAACCTGAACAAGCCCAATTTGTTAGCAACTTTAATAGGTCAAGAGGAAACCCTTATTCAAACACTTACAATCATAGTTAGAGGAACCATTTTAATTTTTCATAGAGTAACACTCATAACTACTTGCAACCACCTCAACCCAATCCTCAAAGACTACCTCGACCTAGTTTTAGAGCCACTCAACCTCAAAGAGAAGCGCCAAAATTTGAAGACACAGTGCTTAAGTATATCCAATCAAATGAGTCTCACATACAAAACCATGAAGCATCAATTAAGAACTTGGAGACTCAAGTTGGACAATTTGCTCAACTCTTACAAGAAAGAAGGGCTTGACCGAAGAGAAGGGGAAGCAAGTAATGGTGGAAAATGAGAAAGATAAAGCAAAAGAAGGGATTGACCGAAGAGAGAGAGTACTAGAAGAAAGGAATGAAGATAAGGAAGTTGAGGGTGAGAAAGTAGATAAGCCACCTAGGCTATTCGCTGATCCAAATTTTCAACCAAACAAGCCTAGGATTCCCTACCCTCAATGGTTGAAGAACACTGACTTAGATAAAAAATTTAGGAAATTTTTTGAGATATTTAAGAAGCTTCATATCAACATTCCATTTGCTGAAGCAATTGCCCAAATGCCTTAATATGCGAAGTTCTTGAAGGAAATCTTTTCTAAGAAGAGAAGGTTAGAGGAGTATGAGACAGTTAAGCTCCATGAAGAATGTTCAGCTATCCTACTAAAGAAGTTACCTCCAAAGGTTAAGGACCCTGTTAGTTTTACCATTCATTGTACAATTGGTATCTTGCAAATGGATAGGGCTTTGATGGACTTAGGAGCAAGCATTAATCTAATGCCCTTATCAATCTTTAAGAAGTTACGATTGGAAGAAACAAAACCTATTACTGTCTCATTACAGTTGGCTAATAGATCGGTGACATATCGAAGAGGCATTGGTAATAACTTTTTCAAAATTTTATTTTAGACCTTAGTACAAATTCGGTATGGCCCGTTTCAACCAATACCAATCAGTATTTAAATGTGATACAAAAAACGATATTACCTTTCCATACTGATCGGTACAGGTAGTACCGATTGGTACGAAACAATATTTAAAACATTGATTGTAATCTTTTTCATGAAGGAAGGACATGGTCTCTACACTCCATAAGAGTATTCTTATTATCATGCCTTATGTTTATATTAATTGACATTAAGTGTGGGAGTGGGGAATAAGTTTGATTTTCATGAACTTGAGTTATCTCTAGTCTAAAGGTGATGATTTAAATTTTTTAATCTGTGAATGATCTTGAAATTGAGTTTATAGTTGATTGTGATACTTGAAAACAATTAATATTTTTAATTTGGTGAACTTTGAAATGTTCACTAACTTTGAAATTTTTCATTTTTGTCTTCTTTTGAATGTTTGCATGTGTTTCTGGTAGCCCATATGTATAAAGATGATTTATATGATTTTTCATATAAATTTGGAAATAGGATGTTTGAAATGATATGTTAAAAAATGTATAAAAATTGTTTTTGTTTTTAAATAAAGTGTGCAAATTTCAATCCTTTAGCTTCAACCTGATATAAAGGTTGAAGTTTATGAGTAGTGTTAATAGCCATTTAAGAGGGTGATTTAGCCTAGTAACCAAGGGTGTTCACGATAAAATGTTCACCTTTACATCAAAAAGTTATATGACATCTTAAACAACCTAAAAAAGATCATTTTAGTTGAGTAATCAAGGTCATTCATTATAAGGTGTTTGTACTCAAATAAAAAAACTAGGTGAACTCCTAAATATTGCTATAAGTTCAAATCGTATTATGTGTTTCGGTTATTTTGAACATCCTTGACTAAGTTGATGTGATGATTATGAAATGACTTGGATACTTGGCATTATATGTATTGGGTTACTTTCTTCCTACCTTTGTGCCTTGCATATGTCAAAGATTGTTTTTTGGATCATGATGGAATTGAGAATTGTGAATTAGATTAAGGGAATTGATTAAATTTTGTTATGTCCAATTGGTTTTCAGCTTTTGATCAAGATTATTTTTAGCATTTAAGTCATTTCTTAAAGATAATCAATAGTTCAAATGTGGAGGAATTTAATAGAGACGTGTTTTATTATGTATTGTTATGTGATTTCATATATTTTCATCCCTATTTTTAAGATAAAAATGTTCAAGATGTGTTTAATTTGTGTTAGATGACAGATTGGATATGTTGACGTATATTTTGAACTAAAACGCCAAGTTTGGGAAAGAACTGGAGTAAACATAGATCAAGAATTTGTCGAACTAGACCATCAACAAAGGTATTGATCAACGGTGCCATTGATAGAGCAGTCAACTATGGTTAAAGAACATAAGCCAGATCATTCTACGATGGTTCAACATACCACTATTGAAGGAATTTCAACCACTATTAAGCATACTATAAACAAAAAATAAAAAGGAAAAAGAGGACTTCTACTAATCCTCATCTTTTCCATAATTGTAAGGGTATAAAAGGGATCCAAATACACAGAAACAGTAACTTTAATAACCATCATCATTCCTTTTAGCTTTTATCTTATTTTCCTTGAATTTTTTCATATTTTTTGGGTCTAAATTGGATTCTATCACTGTTTTACTTTCAAGCACTTTAGTTCAGTGTTTTAGAAAGGTTTAAGCTTCATTTACATTTGTTTAATTATATATTAATTGTATTCACATTTTTCTATACTCTATTATAATTAGTTTGAATGTTTGATGATTTTGGATGTTGGAATACTTGAATATTGTATAAACTTGTGGTTATATTTAAATATATAGTTTTCTTGTTATTTTCCAACTTTGGTATTTAATGATTAAGAATGATTTCTTTCTATTTAAATTCTATTTTTGTTAATTGCATTATGTGTGGCTAATTTCCTTTGGGTTAGAAGGTATTAAAGGGATGATGGAATTCCAATTGTGAGACTATGATTAGGTTTTAATCAATATTGTGTTTATAGGCTTATATTGAAGGGCAAGATTTAGGGATTATTAGTAAGATTGATCACCCTATTGATAGTTTTTAATTCGAATGCCAAATTTTAAATCTTGATGCGTAATTGTCATTGGCAAATTCCACAAGTAGCAGTAGATTAGCTGGTTTTATGAAAATTTAATTAATTAATCTAAGGTTTCAATTTTATAAGTAACATAATTCAAACTTGTGCAATTGTGGCTTAGTTTAGTAGTTTCTTATTGAGTAACACTATTACTCCATTAAATCTAAAGAACCTATTCTAGGTTATCTTGTAATTAGGAGTATTTCCAAAATTTGTTGGATTTACCTATTCTAGAAGGAATTTAAGACATAAGGTCATGTTCGTGCCTATTGGCTTGCATTTTGGAAATAGAATAATTAATTTAGTTTTAATGATTTGTTGCCTTTATTGGAATATTGATAATATCTTCTACCCATTTTGTTAGTATTGTTCTTTGCTTCTTCATATTTTGCCATATTATTTCTCTATTTTCGTTCCTTTAGCTGTATTTTCATTTATTGTAATTTTATCACATCAAGGGTTTTCTTTTCCTTTTTTTTTCAACATTAAAGATAACAATTGCATCCTACCTCTTTGTGGATTCAATCCTAGCTCACCCTCCTGTATAGAAGTTAAGTTAGGTTTATTATTTGGTAGTTTTTAATGAGTTATTAGTAATGTAGTTCTCTCCCATACCCATTATATTACCATCTCTGAGCTTTGCTATCATCTGTATCCCTATGCTTTTAATAATCTTCATCTGCTACCTTAAATCCATCCCAAGTCATCATAGTCTCACAATTGACAGAATATTTTGTTAAAACTTAATATCATATGTCAATTAGTGTTTTCTAGTCATTTTTTCCATGATTTTGTGAGTTGTTCTTTACCATCCAAGAAATTCCCTTTGTATGATATATCCCATTTCACTTTAATGGATATTGACAAGTCGTTTAAAGTGCATTATAGAAATGACATAGATATGGAGAGGATCATGTCAATCGAATTTGAGTTTAAGTTAGCTATCAACAACACATTTCATGCACTTGGATGAGATCAAATTTTACAGTTGAATGGACCCTACTATCTGACCTTGATAAATGAATTTTATGCTAACAAGAAATAAAATTCAAATGAGGACATCGTAGAGATCTAATCTTTTGTTTCAAGTACACCAATTTTTATTATCCAAAGATATTTATTTCATTTATTAAGCGCGATGAATGAGGGATTCATCTATAAGCATATAAAGGATGCTATTGATTTTTTCAATAGCATTCAATCAGATCTCGAGTTTAATATTTAGAAAATTCAAAAGTTTCTTAAACTTTATAAGAGTTCCAATGATCAATATTTGTTAACATATCAATTGGGGTGCGCATACTATTGTGGCACTGTTTAGTGCTAATCTTCAATCAAGAGCAAGTAACCTTAATGAGGTATGATTTACAGATGTCTACTTACTTTATTACATAATTCATATGTTAGATGTTTTTTTAGGTTTTTATTTGTGGGATTTATTATTCCTTGTACAAGGAATGTAATGACATTTCATTACAAGACGTTACACTCTTTAAGACTACTCATGAGGATTTTACAAACAAGGGAGTTAATTTTGAGGGTAAGGCTCCAATATATCCTCCCACGAGTGTTACTTTTTTCTTTTTACCTCAAAGACGTGGAAGCATGGGAGGATCTAAGGGCATTGGAGAAACATTAATGTCAACCCCTTGAGGAACAATGAGCATTTAAATGATCTTAAGACTCCTTGAACTACTGTTACTACTAATCTTGAAGCCATACTCACAAGATTACTGAGATCACTTAGACTAGTTCACATCCTTCGTCTATTACAGGTTAGTTAGTTCTAACATCATCTTCAAAGGTTTCCTTTCTAGTGATTCATAAGTTATTACTTAATATAACGAGTTAGATGCAATATTAGGAGCAATAGATTGACCAAATATAGGAGTTCTTTCACTCTTCAAGTTATAGAACTAAGTTATAAAACTGATTGTGTATCAATTTGCAACACATTTACGATTCTAAGATTACATTTTATGGTTTTTATGTTTATATTTATATTGGCACTTTTGGTTTATTTAAATATTTTCACTCTTTTTAAAACTTTTGTTGCTCATAAATTAATTTGTATAACTTCTTCAATTACAAAACTAATGGAAATTTTATTTTCGACTTCTCCGGTTATTATTCAAGGAATTTTCTTTATTCCTTTCTCTTGTTTTTTTTTCATATTTTTTATACATCAAGGAAAATATATATCCTAAATAGGTGGGGACAGGGTTCTTAAATTCCTTATGCATTTAAATAATTATAAATATTTACTAGTAATTAGTTTAAATATCTTATTTTGAAATTATTCTAATGGTTAGTTGATTATTAATTAGTACACTTCAATGCAGTTAATGTAATTTGTATGATTAATATTGAATAACTCTCAATTGACTATAGCTTTTCTTAATTATGATAATGTGAATTTTATGTGTCAATTTGTATTTTATACATAGTATGGAATTTTTTAGGAAACCTTGTCTAGATTTTTATGTAAACTTGGAATAGGATTTTCAATTTATGGTTAATGTTTTTGAAAGAATTTTGAAATCTAAAAAAAAATTAAAATTGATGAAGTAAAAGAAAATAATAAATAATAAAATGGAGCAACATAAGTTTTTGTTAAAAGGTAAAATGGAGCATAAAACAAAATTTCCAAGTTATTGGTCAAGGTAGGATGGAGTATAATGTACACCTTGACCTAGCATGATGAAATATAAAAGGCACTTGTCCAAGTACCCTAGAGAAACGTTTACATGATTATCTATATAAAGCTAGCTTGAAGTTTAGTACTATATACTAATGGTTAGTTTGTTGTACATGTGACCATATGTATTAAGTCATAATAAAGATTGAGTTAGAAGATGATCATTATCGTTAATCGCATTGATTTGTATTATAAACATCTAGTTAATTTTGTACTTCTATTGGAATACTTATTAAACGAGTTTGGATTGATTGCTTAGGAAACAATCAATTGTTTAAGTGTGGGAAACTTGATAAAGGTAATTTACATGGTTATTGATATATTATTTGATGCTTTTCCCATTTTTACATATTATTAGCCTCCTAATTAATCTTTTTATGAAGTATTTAGGTTAAGTCTTAGATTTTGGAGTTCAAGTGATGAAAAAAGTGAATTGTGCAAAAATAGGATAAAAGTAAAATGTTTACATTCAATAATGTTGTTCTACTTTAATAGGAGCATCATTTTACTCAAAGGAAAATCAAAGCCAACTATAAATGGCATTGTTTATCTTCCAAGTAAGTCGTTTATCTCCCAAAAAATGGTGTATAAATGGTTCTAATTAGTGACATCATTTTTTCTTCATTTAATTCCATTTTGCATTATAGAAATTCAAAGTTTTAAGACCATTTTGGACTAAAGAGGATAAAAATTTCCCTAAAATAAGCATTAAGGTTACTAACACCCTAGCATTAATAGGGAACCTATAAATAAGAGATGAAAAAGATTTTTAGGGGTCTTTGGAAACTAATCAAGAGAATTAGGGATTAATGGTTGAAGAAGGTCAAGAAGAGAAAAGCTAGCTAACTTGCATTTTCAAAGTGACTTAATAGATTAACTTGAAGAAGGAAAAGTGATAAGTCTATTGGAGTTCAAAGGGATATCGATAATGAGTTTTCTTGATTCTCTAGTTCTTATATGATTTTATTTTATTTTATTTATATTGACTATCAACTAATTATTTTTGTTATCTAGATAGACAGAACTTTGGGATTTGATTATATAGGAATGATTTTTTTCTTTTCATTTAAGAATTTTGTTTTCTAGTAAATTAACTATGTTCTTTGGAGTATGAATATATATATATATATATATTTGTTGGTAGTGGAAAGGCCTAAGAAAATTTCTAGAGGAATCCCAACTCTAGATAACTTTATCCATTTGAATTCTTTTTCTTCTTAAGCATACCTTTGGTTTCTCTATTTTCTTTGATTGGTTGAGCTAATTTAGTTTGGATTTAGGTATTAAATCTATACTCAATTACTTGTTAAGTTAAACAATTTAGAGGTTTAGACTAGTACTCATTGAAATCCTCATGCGAATGACTCTAAACACACCTATACACTACAAAAATGATAGGTGCACTTATTTAGAAATATAAGGTTTAAAAATTAGTTAAAGTAGATTAAAAATCACACATTAATGGTTTATTTTTCAAACATTTCTTAGACCAAAGTAAAGAGATTCAAGAAGAATATTATAGGTTCTTACAAATCTATAAAACCCACATATTGTTTTTTTTATTAGTTTGAGATTGTTTACTGAAGAAAAAAATTATAGATTTTCTATTAAAAAACAATATAGTTTATCCTTTTAAAAGCATTAATACTAATAATAGGGTAAATAAATGGGAAAATTCTACAAAAGAAAGTGCAAAATAAGAGACTTTTTTTTTATACAAAATCAAAGTCCCACATTAGTAGTCCACTATCACAGCCTCATTATTTAAAGTAAAGAATGAAAATAAGAGTGTCAATCCAAAGGATATGAAAATTATTTTGTATTAACATAACTAAATAAGTACTTATTTGCACATTATAAGTTATTAGTTAACAACAATACAAAAGAATCTAGAGAACCCTATGATAGTCATAAAAAAATAATCATTTACTAAAGATCAAGAAAGAACATGTGAAATATAAATAATAATTTTGGCTAACACATTAGATAAAACTGAAAAATCACAGGTCACTTTAAGTAGTTTGTACTATGAGATGAATCTGATAATAAATTGAAGGCATTAAACAAACAAAAAAGCAGATAATGTAATAATACAAGGCCTTTTATAACCTATATGATCTAAAGATACTAAACACAATATAGAAGAAGATATAAATGCAAGCCTTGAAAAGATGCCTAAATAATTTTCGTTCATATTAAACTAGATAACATCTAAAAAATATTTGATTAAGATTACATTAAAGATAAGTGAATATTTCAATATATACATTGCAACCTTATTTGACATAAGAGAACATTGATATACATTATAGCCTTATTTGACATAAGAGCATATTAAGGCGTAATTCGAATGAAGTTATTACCAAAAATCCAATAGAGACTAAAAGTTGCTAATAATTCAAAGTTAAAGATAAAATATAAGGCAAAACCTTGTATATTTCAAAAAAGGGTTTATAATAAAGACTTCCTTTATTATAGTTAAAGGTATACATCATACAGTAATATTGAGAACACCTTTTATAAAGCTTATGACCCCTTATTTGGTAAAACACGATAACGCTTGAATAAAGATAAATGGTAACATTATGTTTTCCTTTTAAGAAAAAAAATCAACGAATAGGAATGTTAATCTCATTAAATCATGCTTAATATATAATAATAAATTAAATAACAAAATTCAAGCTAAAGAAAAGCAACTAGATCATTTAAAGAAAGATATCAGAAATGAGAAAATTGAAAAACAATTTGAAGGATGAGAAGATTAAGATTAAATCATAAAAAATACAAAGACAAATAAAATGAAATATATGTTAATTTCCCTAATGCTTTTTAGAATAGAAAATAACATATAGTTTATTTATCTTAAGAAAAGGATTTTAGTGAAAAGAACATTTTCACTAAAGCTAGGTCAATTTAGATTAATAAATAATTAGAAATTCATTGTACAAAATAGATAAATAATTTGTTAGCAAAGAAGTTCATTTCTCTATTGAGATCTCCTTGGAATTATATAAATTTCTACGTTGACAAAAATTCAGAAAAAGAAAGAGGATCCTTAGATTGGTAATAAATTATGAGCCTTAAATAAGTTCTTAGATAGATTAGGTATCTTATTCCAAATTAGAAGGATTTGATTCAAATTCTACATAATTCTCATATTTCCTCAAAATTTGACATGAATCTAGTTTTTGGTAGACATAATAGATCCTAAAGATAGGTATCAAATTGCTTTTACTATCCCTTTTATACGATATAAGTGAAATATAATGCCATTTGAGCAAAACAATGCTTATTTGGAGTTTTAAAGAACCATGCATGATATCTTTAATGATTATTCTAAATTTTACATAGTCCACAAGGATGATGTCTTGATATTTTCTTCCTCATAAACAAAATTTCAAACACCTTAGTATGTTTGTCTTTTTATAAAGAAGAATGGACTAACCATCTCAAAGTTAAAGCTAAGTTTGTTGAAAATAAATATAAGATTCTTAGGACATTATAAACAAAGAGGAACAATGATCTCAATTGAGAGAATAATGGAATTTGCTAGTAAATTTCCTAATCAAATATTAGTTAAAAGACAATTACAAAGATTTCTAAAAAGCTTAAATTATGTCATAGATTTTTATCTAAATTTGAACATGTTATGTGTTGAGTTTGTCACAAACTTCCAAATAATAATACTTAACTATACCTCACAATATAGTAGATGGCAAGCTAGGGTCGAGTCACAAGAAGCTAGAATGTTAATGCTATTTCAAATGTTGTAAAGGAAAATAAAACAAGAACCCATGAAGATGATGAAAGCTAAAATAAGCTAAGATGCAAATAAGGGAATCAAAAGACAAATACAAATCAAAGCACGAAAAGGACTACTAATAATAATAAACTTAACTATACCTAACTATATAGCTAGAGTGAGTTAGGGTCAAATTCACAAGGAGATAGGAGGTACTACTATTTCTAATGTTGTAAGTAAAAATAAAAACAAAAACCCCTAAACACAAAGAGAATTAACAAACTAAGACTCAATAAAAATAACAAAAACGACAAACTCAAAGAAAAACGCAATAAATAAACAACAATAACAAAGAAACAAGCCAAAGGTATTGTCAGGATTTTAGGATAACTATTGATCCTTGAATTTAGATGAAATGTGTTCTAGCTATAGTCTTAGCATATAGGTTTGAGCAAATTCTCAAATCCTCAGTTCCTCTAACTTAGATAAATCTAACAATCTTTATAAATGCCCTTATCTTCACTATAACTTAGAATAAGCTCTCTAAATTTAATTGTGAAGACGTATTAGGTATTAAAGAATGACTAACTTAGGCTACTAATTCACAAGCTCTGAAAGTATAACCTAAAGGTATAGAACCCTAGAATAGTTGGTTATCCAAACAAAACCAACTAACCTATTGCTGATTTTTAAAAATCAATAAGGATAATTATGTATCACATGCTCAATCCTAGCATTTAAATTTAAAAATTACTTAAAGAATGATCAATCCTAAAGATAATACCTAATTCATGTCATTTATCCAAAGTTCCAAACCAGTCTAATCTAAAATACCAAATACATTTAAACTAAATTCCATTCTCATAATTAATTATCCTTAATCCCTAAAGTACCTTCAAGCCCTTAAACACCTAATCACACACATTTAAATCAACTAAAAAAAAGATTCAATAGCATAAACCATACATAATTAAATTAAACAAAGGCTAGAAAATTAAACAACATAAAAGGAAAAACACAAATCAACGCTTAAACTAACACAAACTTGCATTACCTATGTTATTAATTCATTAATTAAAATCTAATTCAATCAAACTCAAATTAATATTCTAAAAAAATTCAACATATATAAATTAAGCAAACAAGGAAATTAAATTATTAACATCTTAATACCATTCATAAATCCTAACTATTAAACATAGATTAATCAAACACACAAAGAATAAATGAAACCCCGTATAATAGAACTTAAAACAAATTAAATCTTGATAAAGACAAAATTAATAGCATAAACATCAAACGTTATTACATAAGAAAGCATTAAACTAGTGAACTAAAATCAAAGCATTCGAAACTATTAATATAACGCACTTGAAAATGAAATGAAACACTAAAGATATGCAAAAGAAACTACTAAAATGAGAACAGCGTATGAAGCAAAATGATAATAAAGAAAGCAAGCTCCTATCATGAATAATATAAAGAAACAAATAAAAAATCATAAGGAAAGCTTCAAAACATGATGCAACCATCATTCTTGACTAGGAAAGCTTCAAGCTCTCCTTTCTTTTTACTTTCTTTTACTTCCCACTTAATGTCATCCTCTCTCTCCTTCATCTTTATTTCCTTTTTTTTAATTCTATCTAGGGATGCATGTTAGTCCTTTGCTTTTGTCCTTAATGCCACCTGTCTAAGCCTTGTTTTTTCCTGTATAATCAAGACGTTAGCGTCTTAAATCTGGAGAGAGCTTTCTGCAGCATGATTTTGCTTCAAGGCCTTAAAAAAGGATTTTTTTTTCCTAATCATATTGGAATGCATGTTTTTCCTACTTTGGCGAGCTTTCTTTTTCAGCTTTTTAAAGACTTTTCACCAAAGCTTTTCTCTAGGAAAGCTTTATCACATATTTTCTCCATATTGTTTTTAGAAAGCTTTTTATTTTTGGCTTCATTGAGTGGGACACATGTTATCATCCAATTAAAAGCTTTCCTTTTTGTATTTTCTCTAAAAAGCCTCTTCTTTTTTAATTATTTTTACTCCAATTCTTTTGTAAACTTCATACTTTCATCTTGTATCTGTATCCCATTATTAAATCAGCATGTAAACTCAATAGGAATATAAAATGAATAATTAAAAACAAAAATATGATTGAAATAACATTAAAATGCATATGAAAATTCACTATATATAAATCCTATCATTATGTAAACCTTTACACAATAGGTTGAAAAAGAATCTAGCCTTTTAGATGGATCATCATACTTATTGATTAAAGAAAATAAAGGCCCAAGTGAATAATATTCAAATTCTTCTTTTACCTCAGCCTAATGTGTTTAAGACTATAGAAATAGATTAAACTCATAGAGTTTAGGGAGTAATTTTAAAGCTAATTATTGATAATAAAGAACAAATAATTCAATATATATCTGGATATTGAAATCTTACTCAAACTAATTACTCAATGATTAAAAAAGAAAGTCTTTCTATAGTATTATGTATCCTATGTTTCCAAATAATTTATTAAACCAAAAGTTTTACCTTAAATTGATTGCAAGGAAGTTTTATCAAAGATGTTCAAAAAATAACCTCAAAGTAGGCTTTTACTAGATGGCAAGCCATTTTGAGTACATTTGATTTTGATAGTGAATTTATTGAATGAGATTTAAATTATATTCCTAATTTCTTAAAATGAGAATTTTTACAGTCTAGATCATGATTATTTTTTAAAACATAAAGCCTTATCAGGATCCCTACAAACAAAGCTTCTAATTTTGAAGAATGAAAACCAAAAGACCTAGAAAAGTCTAATATCAACCCAACCATAAAAATCATGAAGGGAAGTCCTTGAAGGAGAAACAGATCTCCTATTTCCATTCAATTCATCATAAAGTCTAGGTGAGGGTTCCTTCCTAACTAAAATGATCCAGAAAGTACTGCATAATTAGCATAAGTAATTAAAGACTTTGTGAGAAGCTCTTCCTAGAAGGAAGAAGAAATTTTATAAAAAACATATTATAAGAATCTTGAAAAGAAAAACATTTTGCATAAGCCAAAACCTCTTTCATAAAGTTTTTCAAAAAAAAAAAAATTTTCAAAGCATTTCCCCATTAAAAAGTTTGGAAAATTTTTCTCAAAATTATCAAATTTCAATGTTTTCAAATAGTCATTAAAGTACCTAAATTGACTAAAAAATTTTCAAAATGTTTTGAATATGGAGAAAAAAAAATTATAATGCCGATCGAAATGAGGTTATTAATTCTTGTTCCAATAAATTGGCATTATAAATCATTTTATTTTAAAAAACCTTATGAGTTTTATAAGCCTATATTAAAGGAAATAGATACAACGAGATAAAGAACCATTTTTTTAAGATAAAAAAGTTATGCCAACATGCTCAACATGCCAATTATTAAAGGTAATTCACCCTATGAAATGGAGTTAAGAATTATAGAAGCCTAAAAATTTTGAAATAAAGTTTTCAACAAAATTTTGCATTGATCTTATTTACAATTATTATAATTACAAATAGGCACGGTTCAATGTCTTTCTTACTCAAAGCAAAACAACCCATCATTCATAGCTATGTATGTTCAAAATAGGAGTAAAATATGATTATTTAGTTTTTGTTTGCTAATTGATGGAAATGGTACGATACAGTTCCGTACATATTTCCCTAAATAATATACCAAGACATGGAAATATAAATATATAGAAGACAAAGGGATAAAGGTTCCTATTTCAATTAAAATATTTAAAGTAAAATGATGGGATAAATTAGGCATCTTTTGCATTTATGAAGGAATGGTCAACTCGACGTACTTCTCCTATAAAAACATAACAACTAGAAAAACATTTTTTTATAATAAAAGTCTTAAACAAGTACATTATTGACACCAATAAGAATAAAGGAAGAATATTCTGAGAAGAACATGTATAATTCGACATCATAATAAAATGAAGAAGAAGTAGACTTAGCCCAAGAAAATAAAGATGATAGTTTTCTCATATGCTTAGAGATAAAGTTATTTGAAGGCCTAAACATGGTTATTTAAAAAGATATTTTAAAGGCCTAAACACAGATATTTGAAAATTGAAGGATTAAAGATACTTATTCAAAAAGATATTTTAAGGGACAAAATTGGTATTTTAGAAATAAGGAAGTAAAAAAAGACAAAAGACAAAAGATAGATTATACAATAACTTGGAAAAAAGCCTTCCATCACAGGAAAAGAAATGATTGAAGAAAAATATCAACCACTAATTATGAGGAAAAATCAGCAAAATACCCTTTTAAATGATTATGAATGGGTGATAAAGCATTCATACTATGCTTTTCGAAGCTTTCTCATCCCTATACATCCCTATTCTTCACAAAAATCCTTCTTTCCTTCACTCTCCATCCTATCAAAATCCTAGCAATCTTGTTAAAGCCTTTTCTACATATGAGTTTAGTCAAAATATAGCTATAAATTCTTAAAGCCTAAAACCTCGTACTTCCATCTTAAATATTCATGTTGTTCATTGGTTAAATAGATTAAAAATGGGAGTTCGTTTAAACCGATTTTACTTTAAAAACCAAAATGATATTAAGCAAAAACCAATGTGATGAAAGGCAAGTGCACCTATCAAATAAGTAATAAAGTGGAGTAATTTTCAGACTCGAGTGTTGAACTCACGGGGAAAAATGTAGCACTTAAGTTAATTACTAGATTAATTAGATTACAATTATCTAGAAAATTCCAAATTAATTTAATTAAAAGATGAAAAGATAAAAGTAATAAATTATCCTAGTGATGCTTCAAACCTTTGCAATTTTGAATTATAAAATGATTTATAAAATTACTGAAAATGATAAACTTGTGGAATCTATCTCTGGATAAGTGATTAATGAATTAATTGAGCTTAAAAACAAATTCAAAGCCAGATTAGAGTTCCTTTACGAATTCAAGACAAAGTTATGGTTAAGACTTATGTCTTTTCTTCATTAAACTTAGTTTAAATTTTAGTTAGGCTTTAAATCAAGCTATTGGGCTTTAATTTTAAGAAGGTTAATTTTTGGACTTTTAATCTAAGACTTCTAACTCTCACAAATAATCCAGGTTCTTCTACCTGTATGATATAGACTTAAAGATCCGATAGTGTAATGGAACAGACTTGCAGGAACTGAAATCATAAGGAAAAAAACATAGAAAATAGCCAAAAGAAGATCCACTCATATAAATATGAAAGTAAAATACATCAAGGAGCAATATATAGCAAAAACAGTCATCAGATCTAACTGAAAAATAGCATAAACCTATACTACGAAAGGGAAACCTATACTACTAAACTAAAACAATAAAATGAATAACCAAAAGAACTAAAAAGCAGGGTCATCGACATCACTAGAACACTGATAATCCTCTAAGATCTGAACTCGAGTAGTCAACTCATCAACCTGATGCTGAAGACCATCAAATCGACGAGTCATCTAAAAAAAGAGGAAAGATCTAACTCTAAAAGCTCAGAAGAAAGACAACCCTCCAAGTTAATTAGGTACTACATCATAGCAACCTGAGGATCATCTGAACCAGGTGGTAAGGGTGGAACTAAAGTAGCAGCAGTAGGCGAGTGTGGGTGAACGCTTGGAGTGACCTCAAATGAAGCCTCACCCATATCCTTATGAATCTAGAGTTGTGCAGCATCATCGGACGGATCCTCACCCTCACGAAGTCGCCGCCAATGGCCTCCCTGATATGTTAAGTGCCACAGCTTAAGTACACTCGCATTGATGACGTTTTGACGAGTATAATTGTCAAGCTCTAAAGAATCTAAAGGAACTCCCACATCCCAAAATATCCTCGTAAGCAAGCAAGGAAAACATAAGTTCTTGTTGGACTTCTTAAGCTTGACCACATCCCTTATGGACAAGATAATAAACCCAACAACCTAACGAGGGACTTCACACAGTTGAAATACATACTTCTAGAATTTTCACTGCATCAAATTTTTTGTAAAAAATATATTTTAAACCCTAAATTT
>JAOXYD010001583.1:0-15678 GCA_028565735.1 Pinacopodium congolense | reverse complement strand
CTAAGTGTAGGGGAACTTTTAGGCCTTGGTTTTAATGTATTTTCATATGAATTTAATCCAATTTTAAGGCACATTGCTTATAATTTGTTGTTAAAGTGCTTAATTATGTTTATAAATATTGTACAATGCAGATGGAAACCAAAAAGTGAAGAAAAGATCAAAAATTCAAGAAAAATGTCAATATGCAGGACTAATACGATGACCTCAGTAGCCCACCATAATGCTCATCCAACCCGCTGTAATGCTTTCGAAGCAGAGGCCTTAAATGACAGTTTCATAGCCCCATCTTTATGCTCCTTTTAAGCGCCGTTGTGGTGCTTGTCAAGTGAAAAAGAACTGGATTTCACTTCTCCACTTGCTGCAACTTGCCCAACTTGTTCCTACTTGTAACTAACATATATAAGAAGGCTCAGAGATTAATTTTAAATAAATTAACACGGATTAGAGAGGAGAATTTAGATTAAAACTAGATTTCTTTTTTCTTCCCTTAGTTTTTAGGTTTTTTTTTCTTTTTCTTTTCCAGCCTTTGTAGATAATTTTAGGTTGTTTTAAGGATTCAAGGAAGTTTCTATATGTAATTAAAAGCTGTCTATCACTTTGTTCCATCATTTGGTGCTTCCTAAACATTAAATCTCTTATTTTTTACGCCTTTGTTCATATATATGCAAGGATTTGGTTGTTTTGATTCAATTTGATTTTTCATGTTTATTTATGATATTTTGAGCTAAATTCTAGCTGATAATAGGTTCATGAATGTCTTAAGTGAGTGTTTATCACATGTCTGGATGATAATCTTTGTTTATTTGAGTTCATAATGTTTATTTTGAGTTGGCAACTTAGAATATGATTTAAGATGATTGAAGATCTGACAATCTCTACTTTTATCATTGGAAAATTCAGTAAAAAACATGATTTAATTCAGGGATTCGAGAAATCTACCTTGCTTATCATGAGGGCACTAATCTTAAATATGGTTTTTAGGATTAGCACTTCCTAAACTTTAAGCTTACTTCTTAGATTTGTGAGTGGACTTAACCATGAACTAAGAATGTTAGAGAAAAGACAATGACTTAACCATAGCTTTGTCTTGATTTAGTGAAGGCTAAATATTAGAAATTCCAATCCATTTCGTAACTTCCTTAAGTCGTTTAGGCCTTATACTTAGCAAATTAATCATTTGGTAATTCTAAGACCCCTTGGAATGCAATTGCAAAGTTGGAAGTTTTTATGTTTGTTTTAGTACTCTTTTAACTTAAAGATTTTAAGTTTCTTAGATAATTGTATTCTGATTGCCCTAGTGTTCACACATTTTATCTGTGAGTTTGACATTTTGGAGTCTTAAATATATTTCACTTTATTACTTGTGACCGATACACTGCTGTGAAGTTAGTTTGAATTTGCATTTGACTTTTATGAGAATTTATTGATTTATTGAGCTAAATTAGTGATATCGAACCAACGCAGCAATCACAAAAAAACATTACATCTTACATTATATGAATGGTAAAAATTAGAGTCATATGAGTGTGGGGCATTAGGAACTCTTTTGTGTAACTTTGAAACCTAGCATATAATTAAAAAAATCATATGATTTCTTTAATTGAAAAATGACTGTTGATAATGTGGGCATGTTTAATGTCATTTGAAAAAAGTTAAACCCTATAATGATAACGAGTTTGATGAGATCTTTAAATTCTTTCTTGAGATAGCCTTATATGAAATTTGTTAAATTATTTCGGTGAATGCCATGTCCTGTATGACAAAGTGTATAATATCTGTATAATTTGTAATATTCTCTTATATTTTCATAACACAAAATGTTTAAATATTTGATTTTGATTATGTTTTGTATTTTGTGTAGTAGACCAAATAATTAGAGAAAATTAGACTTTAAATTATTTATAAATATATTTAGTAAGTTAAATTTAAAAGTATAGAAAGGAAATAGAAGCCCACAACTAGTTAATTGCAAATTATGGTTTAACATAATTTAAAAAAAACATATAAATATATTTTTTATTTGTAGAATAATGGGGAGAACCCTAGAGAGAAGAGTCCTAACTGCCATTTGACCCATCTTCTCCTAACATCCATCACTGTCATCCACCATCTCTAGCTAGCTGCTGCTTTTATTATCTACCAACCTGGACATCATTAGCCTCCTCTAGATCTTCCATCCATTGCTCAAATCAAAATTACCACGTGCCTTCTCTCAGTCAACTGCAAACCACTGCTAAAGGAGATTGCCTTGCCACATACATGCCACTTGATCGTCAACCATCTACCATCAACTTTGTTAGTCACCACTAATGTTCTTTTCACCCAAACTTGTCATCACCTAACTCCTTGAACCATCAAGTACCCAAATTACTCTTTGCCAGCACTACCTTCGACTGCCACCATATACCATCTTGCCTAGATCCTGTTAGATGCAGGACAATATTAGCATAAATTATTTTTATTTTTTTAGTATCTGTAAATGCTTTTAATTTTATTTTTTGTTTCTTTTCTAACATAAGAAGTTAAATAATTATTTCTAGCCAAAGGATAATTGCAATTTGGTTATTTAAGAATTGTGAGATCTAATTACTTTCATTGTTCCTTTAATTCTTCAATGTTCATATATTTTCTGAATTACTTGGTATTATTAGTTTGGTTTAATGATAAAAAAGATTTGTTGCTCAATTGACAAAATAGCATATTGCATTTTAGAATTTCAAATTAATAATTATTTGAATATTTTAATGGTTATGGTAAAATAACATAGTTGATTGTTGAAAAGGCTTTCAATTTATGAGAATATATGATCTATTCTAAATGGACTAAGCTTGTACATAATTTGTGGTCTCTCAAGTTTTTAATGCTATTGGTATATTAAATCCTAAAAGTTTATTTAGGGTTATTTAATAATAAGATTAAAGAGCTTGTTTAATTATTGAGAAAGAAAAGAGAAATAGGTTATTAGAGCTTGTTCATAACCATAATTAGTTTATTTAAGAATTGAAGAAATCATCTTTGTGTTAATGATTGATTCTATAGAATTGAACGAAAATTATACTTTTGGTTAGATATATGCTTATTATTGATTTTGCATTTAATTTCAATTTTTGTCATTAATTAAATTTTTGATTAATTTAATTCCAATTTTCAAATTTCCCTTTCATTGATTTAGGATGTTGATTTTCAAAAAGTATTAAATCTAAGTAATCCCTGTAAATACAATCCTACTCATAACTTTATACAAATATTACTTTAAAAGTAGGATTCTATCTTTTTTGGATTCGACACTCACTAAATTTTAGCATCGTTGCTAGGGATTGATGTTAAATAGATTTATTAACTTTTGGTCTAATGTTAGATCGACTCCAATATGATCTTGAGACTAGGAAGATAGTTAGGAATTTAAGGAAGGAAGCTAAATTGCTGACAAACAAGCATCTTCATTTAAATTTAGCACTTGATTTGGTTTCTAGTGAATTTAAAATTGAATAAGTAATAGTCAATGAAAGAAATTTAAGGAATTGGTTTCACAAGATTTGAATCAATAAATTCTTTGCATAAAATATCTAAATCTAGATGTAGCCTTTAAATTAAAGTCTAGTTTGTTCATTTGTTGGCTACTTTCTGTGGTATTAAAAACAAAGATCCTTATAAGAATTTCAAGGAATTTCATATGTTATGTTCAAGTACAAATCCACAAGGAATATCATAAGAGCAAATCAAATTATATGCCTTTCCATCCTTGCTGCCTGACAAAGATAATGATTGATTATTTTATTTGCTTTCAAATTCTATAACCTTATAGACATAAATGGTGATATTATTCCTTGATAAGTTTTTCCCTACCTCTCGAGCTATTAACATAAGAAGGGGGATATTTGTGATAAAAAAAACCCTCCATAAATATTGGGAAAGGCTTGAGACATTTTGTGTAAGTTTTCCTCAAAATAAAATTTCTAAATAACTCCTTATTCAACAATTATTTGAGGCATTTCTTTCCATATAGAGGAGCGTGATGGATGCAGCTATTGGAGGCATTATAAAAATTAAAGTTCCTTATGAAGTTAGAGATTTGATCTCTATCATGATTACCAACTCATAACAATTTAGATTTAAACAAGACCTACTTTAGGAAGAGGGAACAAGGTAAGTATATATATGTATATATATATATATTTATATCCTTAAAATCAAATTTAAAATCTCACTTCTCTTTTATAGTAGTTAGCTTCAATAAATATGTGACAAGTGAAAGCTTATGGAATCTGTGCTAGTTTTAGTTGCCTTAGTAACATATTTCCTACACTTTAAGTCAATTAATATGAACATGTTAATATGTCTAGAAGATTTCCATGTCCACCATAAAGGAAGTATGATACGTATGTAAACAATTATAACCTAAGGTGGAGGGATCATCTAACTTTAGTATAGAGTAAGGCCATAAAATTTCTAGCAATGTCTAAATGGAATTCTCCTATATGTAAACATACTCTATAGATATGTGAAGGTTATCTTCTCTTTATCCTTTGAGCTATAAAGATTAGGAAGTAGTATGCATGACTAGAGAGCCTCTGCAACATTTGATCAATGAAAGGCAATGGGAAGTTATCTTTGCATGTTGCAGCTTTCAACTTGCAGTAATTAATGCACACTCTTACAGTAATCAACTTGTATTTTTTCGTATTTGAAACCACTATTAACCAACCTTTCTTCAGCACTACTTGCACATGACTTACCCACCAACAGTCAGAGATAGGATAAATAATTCTTGCATTTAGTAATTTAATTACATCTCTTTTTAGTATAACTTTCATATTAGGATTCTGTCTTTGTCAAGGTTGTACCACTGGCTTGTAATCATCCTCCAGTAGAATCTAGTGGATGCAAAGAGAAGGGTTAATTGCATTGATATTTAATATCTTTCATGCAATAGCCCTCTTATGCTCCATTAGGACTTACAATATTATAAGGTTGAATTATATTAGTTTTTCATATGGATATCAATATGAATTCATCTCTATTTTGATGTTTAAATGCGTCATTTGTGTTCCTTTTGAGTTTTCATGCAAATTTGACCTTAAGACACAAATACTAGTTGAAAATGCCAATAATTGGAGCAAAATTGGAACTAGAAAAGGTGTGGAACCAATTTGTAGAATTCGACCATCATTTTATGAAGTTGCAAACCAAATTTCAAGACAATATGACAAGCCATGAAGAGCAAACCAAAAAAAAAAAAAAAAAGAACAAGACAAGCTCAGTTGAATCCTAAATTTGTTATAAGTGATTTTGGTGATGCATTAACGACCCTTTTAGAGATTATCTTGTTCTAAAATTTGATAGGTTGCAAGAAGTTCATATGAAAAATCTATATACCAAATTTCCTGGTTATTAGAGCTGTATAGAAGGATTTAGAGCAAAAAAAGCAAAGAGAGGCAGAAGATGTCAAATTCTGGGACTTAAACGAAGTTCACAAAACAACTTTGTTTTTGTCATACTTAGGGGAAATTTTGACTAAAATTTTCCTATAGCATCCTCAAAACTCTAAAAGCCATCCAAGACATATATAAGGACCTATATAAGCCTAAGGAGTGCAGATTTCCATCATTCATAAAGGCTTCCACTTGGGCAGACCTATTTCTTCTTCTTTTTTAGGTTTTATGGTTATTTTTCATCTTTTTTCTTTTTGTTTCAATTCCAATTCTTAGATCAAGTAGTTTAGGTGTTGTATCTTGGTTTTCTTTGTGGTTCTATTTCTGTCTTTCTATTTTCTTTCTATTTATAGTATTATTTAATTTGGGTTTTGTTAAATACTTGTTGAATGCTTGGTTTTCATTAATATAATGTTATTACTTTAATTTTCCAGCATTGTTCTTGGTATTTCCTTTAGTGCATTTTCAGTTTTGGATTTTTTAATTTCATATTGAGTTTTGTTTATTTTCATAATATTAGCATAATTTTAATTGGTTATAAAGGTACTTGATGAATTTATGGATGATAATTGTGAGAATTGGAATGTGTTCTGAATGGACATTGTGATTTATTCTAAGATTGAGTTGGAATTCAAAATTAATACCATGAATTAGGGATTTATTCATACGATTGGCCATCCTAGCAAAAACCATAAGTGGAAATAGGTTGATTGGTTTTATAGGTAAACTTAACCAATTAAACTAGGATTTTAATTCTCTAAGTTACATAGTCGAGCTTGTGTGATTATGGCTTCGGTTAGTCATTTCTTAATACTATCGCACCATTAAATCTAGAGAGCTTGTTCTAGATTGTGACATGATTAGGGGTCAATTTTCTATCGTATAGGACTTATCTATAAATAGAGGAACTTAGGAAGCAAGAGCTTATTTATATCTATATGCTAGCATCTTAGGCGTGACACAATTTATATCTTCAAGGATCAATTATAATTCAGGAATATCTTCTACCTAGATTTTCATTATTATTATTTTCTACTTGTTATTTTCTTTCTTAGTTTATTCTTTTTAGTTTCATTTATTGTCTTTTGAATTCCTTTTCAACTAGGGTTTTCTTTTTTCTTTTTCTTTTATGCAACATTAGCATAATGTAAGAACATTACCAACTCTCTATCGGATCGACCCTGATTTACCTTGCTATATAATAGGTTAGTTAGGTAAAATTTATTATTTGGTGAGCTTATGATAGCTCTATCACATTAACTTCATCTTTGCTTCTTGTAATAAGTTAGCAAATATAAAAAGAAATAATTTTAAGTTTTTAGCTAAGAAAGCACACTCTAAATGCTCTAGTAGTCTCTTTAATTATAACTATAGGGGATCTTCCATTAAGGGTTTAAATTTTTCATCTTTTTGTTTATCAGGATCTTTGAACATCAGCTCCTATGTTTTTTTTATTAGTTTATCAGTTCCAATTACTCATTTTATTCTAATATTTCCTAATTAGAGGTTCCTCCTTCTAATGGGTCCTGCGTAATTGTCTCCTACAAATCATTAGAACTGCTAGCATTAATCACATCTAAACAAAAAAAATGTATAATATTTTCCTATAGAATGATTAATGGTTACAACTTCTTCATCTTCGACCTTAAGTTTTCTCTTTCCACCATCCACATATATCAACAATTTAATGGTAGCTAAAAATTGTCTGCATAGGATCAATCGAATCTCTACCTCATCATGCATGTCTGAAATCACAAAATAAACCTAAAAGATGAACTTTTTGACTTTTACCAAATCATCTTCAATTATTCCTCTAGAGTATATAATGGATCAACCAGCTACTTGTGTGATCATCCTAGTTGGTTTTGTTTCACCAAGTGCTAACTTACCAAATAAACGATCTAGTAACAAATTTATGCTAACACCTAAATTCATTAATGCCTTATCAAAAGATAAGCTACCAATAATACAATGGATAGTGAAACTCTCTGGATCCTTTAAAAACTCAAAATACTTTGACATTAATGAAAAAGTTTCCACAAAAAGCATATCAGTATGTAATTTCTTAAGAAATTCTAGAAAGTTACCAAATTGCTCATCATATTAGTCCTTAAATAGTCAACATGAGTATAGGATTAGTGGCTTATACTCCTTTACTGGCTTTTGATTTAGCCTTTCACCTTTGTCTTCTTATTTCTCCTCCCTTTCTCCACCTTTTTTTTTGGGTCTCTTTTCTAGTGTCAAACTCTTCTTTTTCATTCACTTTTTTTCTTCCAACCACTATCTCTCAAAATGATGGCTTCAACCTACGCTTTTATGTTAGGTGTGTGGTTAACAAGGTGGGTAACTTATGACTCCTTAGAAACCTATTGAATTAGATCTCCTATATGAAAATCTCCAAGTTGTTCATGGAGGCTTCAACCTTCTAAAAATAGTCCTCATTTATGGTAATAAATTTGGCTATTAGCTCCTCCATGCTAAGTACACTTGAAGGTTGTCTCCATCCAAGATAAAAAGGAAATTTGTATGCAGTGTTGTTAAATTTTCTTCCCATGAAGTTTACTTGGTCTATTTGCTCCCCAATGATATATAATTGACATTCCTAACTTAGATGTCTTCCCCCAAGCATTTCATAATACAACACCTAAGGAGAGGTTGACTCCAACACCATTCTTTTGATTCTCTTAGTCAAGGCATCTACTCTTACTTCTAGGGACGTAACCATACCTTCATTATGCATATTCATACAGGTGGACTTCTGTCTTGCACCCCTCACTAATAAGGATTAATGGTAATGTTCTCAATAAGCTCTTGAAACTTCTCAAGATTCTTCAAGCTGGTAGTTTGATTGCAGTTGACCACATACAAAATTAGATCAAATTAATCTATCTTTCTAGCACAATTTAATAATTTAATTCGAGACCAACATTCAGCAAGCATACCGGTCGAATCAATTAATAAAGTGGAGTATATTTAAGACTCCAAGTATCGATTCCACGAGGAAGTTTAGGTCAATTGGATTACAATTATCTAAAGAACACTCAGCTTTATGATTTTAGAAAATAAATAACTAAAAGCTAATATAAAAAAATCATAGAAAAATTCCAATATATTCTAACAGAGTCATAGGTTGCTTTTCCTAAATTATTCAGTTAAGCTTTAGTAGTTAATGATTTAATTGATGGATCAGTGATGCTTAATTTAGGGTCTTCTCTAGTTCAAAGCAGCGCTATAGTTAAAACACTAACTTATATCTGTATTGATCCTATCATGGGGTTTGGTTATGCCTCAAACTTAGGTAACATGCTTAAAACGTAAGAGTTCCAGTCCTAAATTATCCTAATCTAAGACTAGCATCCTCATGATCAATCAATCTTTGGTTAGTTTATTGATTTAAATCACATTATTTATTGACTTTTCTAATAACCTAGGTAGAGACTGTCGGATTCTAAATTATTTGAAGGCAATATCCTAAGTGATCAACTCAGGACAAGCATTAAGTATTCAAATAAACAAAGATTAATTCACTAATCACACATTAATCATAAAGTAACACAATTAATCATACATAAACACATTTAGCATGATAGTTTAACTGAAATTAAACATTAAGCACAACAATTAATCAAAGCATATAATAAATATAATTTAAAAAACAATAATTTGATTAATTAACATAATAACTATATAAAAACAAAATTAAGAGTTAGAAGTCACCAAATTGCATCCCCAGATGATGATTCAACTCAAAATCACATTTATGTAGCTTTTGGAATCACAAAACAACCTGCAAATTGAATTACAAAAGAATGAAACTAAAAACAACCTAAAAAATACTTTAATATGAAAAATAACTAAAATTAAGGTGTTTGCAACTGAAACTGAATGCCTAAAACTTCTGGAGAAGCCCTCTTTATATAGGAGTGAAGCAGCTGCAAGTGGAGAAAGAAGACAGGCCGCAAATGTTGAAGAATCTGCTGAAAAACGTGTTTTCCGTCCTTCAACAACACCCTCCAACGATCTACAATGGCACCGTTATAGGATGAATAGCCCGCTGTTAGCATGAAAAATCTGACTTCTTCAACGGTGGTCTACAGTCGTTCAACGGCGGTCTGCATAAAAGGTCGTTATAGGTTGACTTTTTAATTGAATTTTTACACAACTTTCATATTTTGACTCCAATCTTCAAATTTAAGCTCCCTCATGCAAAGTAAACATAATAACACATAAATGGAATATTTAAGCACTAAAATAGGGTTAAATTAATATTAAATAACATCCAAAAATACTACAAATTTAACCCCTAACATAGTTCCTTTAGAAGATGCATCCGTTAACTATTTCGTTGTAAATTTAAGCCTACCATGGAAAGCTTACAATAACATGCCTAAGTTAAAGCCATGATGTGCGCACTTTCTTAGCATGCCCTTCTAGTGCTCTCAAGCTTCATATAAGTTCTCCTACTTCTACTATTAAGAAGAGGTAATCTCTTTACATAATTTAGTTAGACGAGAGGGAGGGAAATATCCGATAAGAAACTTATTTTCTTGTTGATTCTGTGATGTGATAGATCCCAATGGGTCAGAATTTAGCCACAACATTGATTTACTTTATAATGTAAAGGAGAATAATCTCAATCCATCTACTTTTTTTAGACACCATTGAGCTTAAATGTATTGTAGACCCCTAGGATATCTGCTATATGCGTTTTAGGATCTTTATATGGAAGCTCATCAAATTGCATGTAGTTTTATAGCATCTAAATCATTTAAGGCTTGATCTAGAAGCTCATAGTCTTTACCCTTAGCCTAGGCATCGTGAATTCTATACTTTCTAATAAGGGTCTTGATAGGTCTCCTATGGTTAATTTTGCTTGCAGTTTTAGCTCACAATCAATGTTCTATACTTGTGAGTCACTAACCTTAAACCTTGGGTTTCCTTTCAATTTCTTCTCTTTTAAACCCCTTTTAAATGTTAATGGATTTGATTCAAAATAGTTTAAAGGACAACCCCTAGTCATAGAAAGGGTTACCTCACTTGAAAAGTGAAAGAAAAAATAAAGATAAAGAAGAGAAGAGTTCTCGAACAAACATAAACTTGCAAAAATTAAAGATCTTAAAAATTTAAATGAACAAAAATAAAAAAACAAGGTAAAGATGGCTAGTCTAATTAGGAACTTGAAAAACTTAATAATTTCACGTAACATCCATTAATGACACCAAATACTGGTTGCGTGTGCAATGTGCTTGAGTTTTAGATAGAGATAAACCAAAAACAAACAATGCCTAACACGTAATAAGGCATAGTATAACTATCATAAGTCTGGATGAAGAATCCCAGAGGACTGTAATTATCAGTGAATTCCTTTCTTTATTATCTAGCTTATTTAATGGAAAAGTGATTGACTGATTTATTAGAAAACATAAATAGAACAATTAAAAGTAAATTCCTAAGGAAACTCACAAGAATTAACCATAATCATGAAGTTAGGATCTATGTAATTAATCCCTCTAGGATGAATTCATATTTATTGTTTAATCTTGATTAAACATGTTTTGTAGGTTTTATTGGACTGTGGGTTCTCTAAGATAAATCACTCTCTTTGTTGAGTTATAAAATTATATTCAATTAGATAAATCAAGAGAAAGTTTTCTTCTTCTCGATCTATCAACTAAATTCATTAATTTGTTTTGTAACATTTATTATTATTCTTAAGCTCACCCCTAATTTAGGTATCTTATATTATCATATCTCTAAGTCTCCAGGTAAGATTCATTATTTATGGAGTGATTTATAGCATATATTTTATTTATCAATCTAAATATACACAATCAATTCAATGGGATTAAAGTTTATGTTCACATGACGTTCAATAACCAATGCCACTAAGATCCATAAAAAAAGATGTACTTACAACATGGAAATCCAATGTCAAATCAAGATAATAATGAAGACTACATCTTAGAGTTTATAAAAACCTAAATACTATGAGAAACTTTATTCCAAAAATTATGAAAATCCTAAGAAAAATCATAAAGAGAAGATAAATAGAAAAGCTTATAGTGTATGTCTTAAATCCTTAACTCTTTGGTGATCCATGTGAATTCCTATCTTAATCTTCAATCTTAATGTGTTTTTATCCTTTAATCCCCTTCAATGTTATGTGAAAACCTTTTGAGATGGGTTAGGACTTGAGTTCTCTTCCTTGGAAGCTATTAGGAGATGTCTAGAGGCAAGAGGATGTCAAGAATAACCAAAAACAAGTGATTTAAATGAGGCTATTTACATGTATCACAATCGTGACTCTAGCTATGATTTTCTCTGTCCTAAAATCACGACCATAGTTGGGGTGATGTCGGCCATGATCTCTCCATCTTTGTGCTTCTTTCGATCTTTCATGATACATCTTCTACCAATCATCTGTTCACCATAAGATTTGATATAAAGCTTTCCAACATGGGCACCTATATCTCTTTTTGCTTGAAAGATGCATTCAATTTCTCTTCAAAGTCTTATAAACATGATCAAACATAAAAAGCATATAAGTAACATCTCATTTAAAAAAAATTAACTCAATATGCATATGAATCACATGGATTTTCCCTTTAAACTAAATAAAATCATCATTAAATTTGCATTCATAGAAATAAAACCCTTGGAATCATTTTTAAAGACTTCATTTAAATTAATTGTGTATATATTTTCCTCTCTCCTTCGAATGAAAACAACAATATTACTAGCAAATTTGTAGACTATGCAAGATTTTCCTTCAAAAGTAACTTTTGAATCTTTATCACATAATTGACTCACACACAGTAATTTATGTTTTAAACCATCCACCAAAAGTACATTATCAATAGTTTTATTTTTCTTACCAACTTGACTAATACTAATTACAATACCCTTGTTAATGTCTTCAAAAGTGACAAAACCTCTATCTTTACTCTTCAAGGATATGAATTGTAATGCATCGCCGGTCATGTGCCTAAAGCACCCACTATTCACATAACATTTCCTACCCTTGAATTCCTACAAAACCAATAAATTTATTTCATTTTAGGTACCCACATTAATTTGGGTCCTCGGGAGTTAGACACCTTTTTAATTCCTAAGCCCTTTAGTGAACTAGAAATACTTGTTATTATACCAAAATGAAATCTATTTAGTTGCCCAAATCCACAAAAATAATCACACACATAATTAACTTTATGAAAATGCACATTTGATCTAAAATTGTTCCTATATGCAAACCTTGATGGAACATTCATAAATGGCCTTCTTTGGTATGATTTTGCCTAGGATGCATATACGACACGTTCCTTATCCTAAAATATACATGTGGTACATTTTTATATAAATGAAAGTACATGTTTCAAGCAGGAATAGGGGCTAGACAAAAATCATTTCTAAATGGCCTATATTCATTACTTTCAACTTTTGCATTTTGAAAAAATTATGTATATTCCAAGTTTCATACTCATTTGCCCTAGATGTAGGCCTAGATGAATACGTAAATGCATGATTGTTTTTCCTAGGTTATGAAGTGGACATGATTCACCATTTTCAAAGATGACCTAGGAGTATATTCTTAATCCTAGTTTTTCCCTTTAACAAAAGTGGTCTTGGCATTAGGATTTACACTCCCTTATGTAAAGCCTAATCCATGTATTATCATTTGAAGCTTTTTGAGCTTCAATAATGTTATCTAACTTCTTCTTTCAATTAGTGAATTTTTTTATTAATTCATTTAAGGATTTTAAATCTTCCTTAATGATTCATTTTTCATGCGACAATTTCTTCCTATCATCATCAATATTCACATTCTTAGCCTCTTAATCATGCCAATTACTTCTAAGCATATCATTGTCAAACTTAAATGCATTTAACAACTTCTTACATTCTTACATTCTAAAAATCTAACTAAATCATCTCATCAAAATCAACATTTTATCATGTAAAGAATATGGAGAAATGGTACCTCATTTTCCAATGCAATAAGAAAAAGTTTATGACTTCATCCTCAATTTCTTCACTTTCCGTCTCACTTGAGGTTTCCTACATTATGGCCTTCAATGCTATCTTTATCTTCTTCTCTTTCTTTTCCTTCTTCTCCTTCTTAAACTTCTTGTTACTTTTTTCTTCTTTCTCATTCTCTTTAAGTATAGGGCATTGATTTCTTAGGGGGCCCAGATTCCTACATTAAAAATATAAAACATTAGAATATGTTTTTCTCTTATAATAACTTCTACCTTCCTCTCTTCTCTTGGTGAAAGCTTTCCTCTTAATTATCTCCTTAAACCTCCTACTAAGAAGAGCCATGTCATCCTCACTATCATCAAAAGCACTCCCTCCATTACTTGAATCCTTCCTCTTGGCTTTAAATGCCAAGTTAGTTCTTCTTAGAGTAGCTTCATCCTCCCTTACTTTGGTCTCCTTCATCCTAATTTAATATATGAACAATGAACCTATCAATTCATCTAAAGGTAAAACATTATGGTCTTTCACCTCTTAAATGGAACTGACCTTTGGTTCCCATTTCTTTGGTAAGGATTTTAAATTTTTTTTTGAAAAAGTTCAACCATTAAATATGACTTTTCTAGACCCTTTAATGCATTTATGATGTCGGTGAATCTAGTATACATGATAGAAATGCTTTTATCATGATGCATGGAAAATAATTTATATTGATGAGTACGTATTGGCACCTTACTCTCTTTCACTTTGTTTATTCCTTAATGAGTAACTTCTGATGTATGCCAATTTTCATGAGTCGTTTCACACATTTCCATTGAATTCGTTCCTAATTAATTCATATAATAATAGCCTTGTTATTTAATGAAACCAGTATCTCATCTTCTAAATTCCATGCTTCCTTCACTTTAGGCACTCTTTGATCATTCTCAAGCTTTATAGGGAATGAATGGCCCTTTACTAACAATATCCTATAATTTAATGGCCCTTCACTAAAAGGATCCTATAATTTAACATTTTCAGTCATAAGGAAGAACTTTACCCTTTTTTCCAATATAAATATGGTTTCCATAAAAGAAAGGTGCCTTACTAATATTTTTCACCTCTTAGCTAGATGTACTAATCAAGCATGTCATTTATGACCTTTTCCATAAATTTTCATTAGAAATGAAACACTTTCAAGTAAGCCTAGCTTTAATACCAATCATAATCCCTAAAAGATCCCAAAAGGGAGGGGGAATTGAGTGTTATAAAATATGTCTAATCTAATTAAACCAAGTGAACTAAATCAATTATATTATATGAAATCACTAAACTAATATTTAAACTAGAATGATATGCAAATGCTTATGTTAGTGAAATCAAAATAAAAGAAAAACCTAGCAAAAATAAAGGAGTGTAGTATTAAGAAGATATACCAAATGTATAGTGGTTCAGCAATCCCTAACAATTACTTAATTCACTCTCCAACTACTTATTAGAATTTTGACTAACTCACTATAATAAGGACAATCTTGTTTTTAGGTGAAGAGTAACCCTTGCAAATCAAAATTTTATTTATCAAAGGTGAAGAATAACCTTTTCCAATTCTTTTTTAGGCAAAAAGGAGCCCTTACAGTAACAACTAATCAAATTAATCCAAAAACCCCTCTAGTAGTAACAAAATAAATATATAGAGGTGTTTCAATTAAAGCTCAATAAAAAAAGGGCTCTAATGCATTCAAAACTTAAATGAATGATCAATGAAACTTTTAAAAGCTTAAAAAAATACAATGTAACAAGTTTAAAGCACCAAAAATGGATTTATATGATGATAGATAGTGAGAAGGATGAAAAGCACCTAATCTGGATTACTTTGATGAATATAACTTTTAGAGTTCTAAAATAACGAAATAAGAGGCTAAAAATGCAAATGTTTAATCAATAAAACACTTGAATGTTTAATAAAACTAAAAAAAATCAATTTAAAACACAAAAATTAATTTAAATAAAAAATGAGAATGAAACTAGAGGAGTAATAAACTTTATTAGCTTTGGTAAATCTAAAGATTTTAGCTTGAATTAATGTTTTAAGAGCATAACGATTTTAATGAAAGATTTAAAACTCTTATTTATTGTCCTATAAGAGAATATACTTAATAGAAATGAAAAATGTTGAGATCTATAATTTCTAGCAAAAATATTCGTTAGACATTAACGATGATTTTGAGTTTCATCAATGATGCCATTGTTCTTTGTGGCCAACCACCATTGTGGTCATAAAACTATAATGGCA
>JAOXYD010001573.1:0-15678 GCA_028565735.1 Pinacopodium congolense | reverse complement strand
AGTCACACTGCATAAAAATGGCTAGCTCTTAGTATAAGATCCACTACGAGAACAAAGTTTTTGTTTTGGTTGTTAAGTGCCCAGAAAAGCCAAAAATAATCCAGTTGAACTAACCCTACTTCAATTATCCAAAAAAGGACTATGAACACAATTTGCCTTCGTTCATTTCAAAAAGGATGGCTGACAGGTTGGTTTCATAATGAAATAAAAGTTTTTAGTGTTGAAAGTTATTGAAATGTGATCAAGTAGTTAAATATCAATATATAATTTATTTATAAATTTTAATTAAAAGGTTTTGGTGCTCTATTTTAAAACTTGTATGAATTAGTTTTTCTGTAAAAGTAATATTCTAGAAATTTTTTAGAATTTATTTTGAAATAGAAAGTTCCAAAATGTAGTTAAATGGTCAACCAAATTAACTCTAAAATGCATAATGGTTAATTCACTCACTGTCTAATGACATTTTAATTATGTCTTATGGTTATTTATTTTGCACTTGAAAGCTAGTAAATAGATGTTCTAAGTGTTTTGAAATAGACTTTTAGCAGGTTTGATAATTAAGAAAGTACTGATTAAGATTTATAGGTTGTTTAACTATTGAACGAGTTTAAGAGAAAGATTTGGATCATAAGTTTACATTCATTGAAATTTCACTTTTGAATGTTTATTTTGATCAAGAGGGTTTAGATGTGTATACTTTACAATGATTAAATGCATTCAACTAATTAAATTTTGTGTAGGTTGGAATATTTCTTTGTAGGTGGAAATCAAGTTAAAGAAGAAGAGAATGAACAACTGGAAGAAAAAGTGTTTGTCACATGTTTCACGGCCAAAATGAAGAAAAAAAAGTCCCTTATAATTCTAACTCATATGGTGATAATAATTGTGATGATTCGTCATATAATGAGCTAGTTAAGTCCTTATTGAGATTATAAGTTAGTATAGTGAAACATTAAACAAATTGGATGAATTCATGAATGAACAGGAGAAATTTATAAATGAAAAGCATGAAATATTAGAAATAAAGAACGAAGGAATATTAAAAATTGATAGGTTAAAGAATGAAATGCATGACATTATAAAATCTTAAGAGTCTGGATGATGTTGCTCCTAAAGATGATAAGGATAAGTTGACGTATGATAATTAGTCATTGAAGAAGGAGTTCAATGGCCTCAAAGAATCTTTGTCAAATTTCACAAGAGAAAAGAGAAATTAGATGGCATGTTTGGAGCCCAAAAAATTTGTAAAGAAAGGCTTAGGATAAATTTAAAGTAGTGTTTAAGTATGAAATATCTTTCTTCTATACCTTTCAACTTTAGGTAAGTGCACATATAATTATTATAATATATTGTTGAATTGAGTCCCAATTCTATAAGTATTAGAACAATTGATATTTATTGTCTTTTTTCTACTCTTCAGTGCAATGATTCATACAATCTTCTCCCCAATCGTATATATCATCTAAATCCTACAAAACAACTTTTTTTTTTTACAATCTCATTAGAGCAATATCAAATTAAGTAATTAAAACATTTAATGTCAAGAATTACGTAAAAGGGACTTAAACCTAAATAATAAAAGAACAAAATTAAACTAAAAACATGAATATCTTAGGTCCTACAAATACTCTCATGCTTGAAATGTTGGTTATCCTTGAGTATTTATACAATCCCTTCAAATAATTCCAAAGGCAATTAAAAGTTAAGATAATCCCTTAAAACCATTGCGAAGGTAATTAAAAGTTAATTGGATGTAAAATCTTAAGTTAGTGCACTTGAGCATGTTAATATCTACTAACTATGTCATGAATGGCAAGAATCAATTCACACACAATCTTGTAGTTAGTGACAACAACCAAACAACATTAAACATCCAAATAATTCTATATAGGTCATTAAAAAAATTTAGTCAAAGATGATTTTACAAGAACGTTTTATGCTCCATCATGCATTAATCAAATATTTTCAAACCATTCAAAGCTGGTCTAAAACGTCACCTAATCTTGCTGCACAAAGATAAACTGTTTGCCATTAACACTCTTAGTTACTTAGTTAAGTCACTTTCTTCAGTGGTTACTTGTTTTATTCTTTAACTTCATCCTTTTTATTAGTATGAAGCAAGTTCACTTAAAAATTTTTTCTTAATTATTCAATTTTTTTTAAATTTCATAATTTCTTAAGTAAAAAAATTTATTTAGCTAAATATATTATTCCATAATTGCATAAAAATCTATACAAAGTGTGCTTAGAGACCTAATATTGTATAAAAAAAGTCACTGAATACATGAAATTTACCTAAAATTAAAAATAAACATTAAAACCAATCAATAATAATTCAATACTAACTATGCCTACTACATCAACTACATCAAAATACACCACTTAATAGTCAAATAACTATCAAAATCATTTTATGTAAGTTATAAGAAATAATTACTCTCAAACTCACAAAAAATTTAGGAGCAGTTAACAAATATTCTATTTTCTTCCCCTATATTTAGACTAAACATCATCCTTGATGTTCAAATACCATAAGGACACATAATAAGGAAATGAATGGTACAAAGACTCCCTTGAATTTTACATGAATTGCTCTTTAAGCCATTCATGCTTACGATGTCAAGAAGATGTAAACACTACAAAGAAGATTTAAAAAAATGACAATAAAATTAAAACTAAATTTAAAATAAATAAAAAATCGTGCACTACTTCAAACATCAATGGTTTAATTGCCTCCTAATAATCACTTATTTAAGGCCTTTTAATTGGACGTAAATGTTAAAGAATTATTATTCCCTTATAGGATATATATCTATGCCAAAGCTCTACAAATCTTGGATGACTCACTAAAATTTTTAAACTACCAAGCTTACTATTAGTCTTCATCCTCTAACCTCATTTATCTTATTAGTTATACCATGGAAGGACTTCTTATCACCTATTTTCCTACTAGCAATCAGAAACTATAATACTATAAAATTTATGAAAAAATATATTTATTTGTCTTCATTAAAGACTATAATATACATAACTTTTTCTAGGACCTCATCCACCTCGAACAATACCTCCCCCTCACTTTTTCTTCCTCCTTATCTTGCTTCCTTAGATCCACGTCTATAATGGTAGGCTATCTTTCTCACTCTAGTTCTTTAATTATTTTAAGTAGTTGTGAATTTGTGTGACCAAGTTATGGATGGAATTTGCAATTCTCAACTTATGTCTCTAAGTTATGGATGAAATCCTTTATATTTATGCATTGAGCTTTTTTTAATATGTGCCCAATTTGTTAAAAACAAAGATATAATTTGTTTTTAAATTTAATTGAAATGTCTTGTCACTTAAAATGATTTTGGGGATATTTCAAAACTTGTGTAAATTGATTTTGATGTAAAAGGAATGCTTTCAATATTGTTCAGAATTGATTTTTTAAATAGAAAGTTTCAAAATATACTTAATATGGTATGTATGAAGACATTTTTAATTTTTTAAATTAATTTATGGGTTATGATTAGTAAAGCATTGAGGAGAACTTGTTAAAGATATTTTTTATGGAACAAAGAAATTTATTTAAGGATTTTTTTAATTGATTTAAGTTGCCATAAAATAAGGGACCTAATTTTGCATAACCATTAACTGACTAGGGTTATGAAGTAGTTGATTAGTTGAGATTTTTTATTTGTTCGATTAACTAGTGCCCAAGGTTAGTCGACCAATGAATCACCATATTAGTCAGCCAAATGTAGAAAGTAGTTGACCAACGTATGGTCTGCCATTTTATGAATACTAGTCGACCAAATGAGCTCCATAACGCATAACTATGTCTTCATTCAGTATGTAACAAAATTTTAAATGTGTGTAACAATAGTTTTGTGTTTCTAATGACTCTATGAACTTGACAAGCTTATAAATAGATTTTCTAATTGTTTAGAACTAATCCTTGTCAAAGTTTGATGATTAAGATAACATTAATCAAGTTTTTGGGCAGTTTCAGTGTTAAATGTGTTTGAGAGAAACAATTAATTAATTTCTTTCTTTTCTTAGCCCCTTAAGTATTTTTTTATTAATCAAGTACTTGAGTTTGTGATTTCTTGAGTAGTGATTGTGAGATTGATTTTTTGGGTTCGATTTTGTTGATCAAATTGTTGGGATTAAATTTCAGCAAAGGATTACTCTTTACCCTTCACAAAGGAAGATTCGTCTTCACCCTTTTAAAAGAAGATTCCTTTAGATTACTATTCATCCAGAAGGAAGATTTCATTTTGATATAGTGAAAATCCAAAAAGATTGTTAGGAGTGGACATAAGTTAAAAAATGGTTAGCTAAACCACTCTAAAAATTGCTTTTATCCTTTCTCCTTGTCCATTTGTTTTATGTATATTATGATTATTGTTTTAATTGTTTTAATTTCATATTTTTTTATACTTTGACATATCATTCCACATAAGTTGAATTATTTTTCGGAAATTTCATATTTAGAAGAATTAGTTAGGTGATTAAGATATTAATCTCGAAGATTTTGTACGAACCTAGTTCACCCCCCCGATCTTGGGTATCATAAGTGCTTACACCTTCTAATTTATGTGATACAAGTGGTTGTAGATGTGGTACACAAGTAAGACTATGCTATAGTATGTCTATTTGAAAATTTTCATTGAAACACAAACCTTTTAAAAAAATGAGTGAAAGAGTTTTACTTGTGAGAAAATTCATCAAATACTTTATACATTCTTTATAATGATATTTTTGTGAATTGTCCTTGATCATGTTACTTCTAAATTTAGTTATAATGTATGGTGTTACTAAAATCCTCTCTAACTGTTAGAACAACTAATAGGATTATAATAACTTTCAGACTTTATAAATAGTAAAAGGGGTTTTTCATTGATAAATCAGAATTAGATTAATAATATATGGGTATTTTTATAAAAAATAAACCATAAATTTTTTAAAAGAATATTTAAGGAATTAATGAAGAATTTTAGACTAACATACTTAAAATCACCGAGTTAATGAAAAGTTAAAAAATAACCAAATCAAAGTCATTTAGAATCAATTACATTCACTTAATTCTATATAAATTCAATTTTAAATACATTAAATAAATTTAACATTTTCCCATTCAACTATTTCTTCTATGTTAATGATGATTTCATCAACAAATGTTGTTTCTAACATTCCATATAGATATTTTCCCAAAAATATAATGATTTATATATTTTTTTTAAAACACATACTTAAGGTGATTAATATTGGCAAAGTGATAAAGAAACTTCACAAACTACAAATAAATTACTTTCTTACAAATTCCTTGTCTATCAAAATAAAGCTATTATCAATATACTTGCTTTTATAATGGAACTTAAAACTCTTTGTTCGGACTTAGGGGGCTTTTTTGACAGTCATGTTTTTATAGCTTTGTTTTGCTTTAAGATGAGTTGATTTAACAAAAAATGTCAACCAACTATCATGACAAGTACAAGAAGTCCTCATTACATATTTCAACTCACATATAAAGAATAATAATATGTTGTAAGAACTAAGTGGTTGCATTACTACCTGAAAAATAACTAACCTAACATTTCATTTACGTATCATCAAGATCCATAAAAATAAATTTTATGCAATGAAGCAAGCTCATCCACCTTTAAGTAAAACATGCCAGGACATAGAAAAAAAATTTCTAAATTATTTTGGAGGAGTAGTATCAATAAACCATCTAGCAAATCTAACTGCTTACATCATTTTCCAACTAATAGGAGATAATAACCTCATGTTACTTGAATTAAACATCATGAAATCTTTGAACTCTTTAAATATCTTTAAATATTAATTTTTTAAAAGGTATCTATTATAAATAAAAACATTTCTATCCTTTTGACACTTTTTTTTGTAAAACAATTAAAAATAAATTAATGGAAGAAAGACTTATAACCAATTTGTAGAGATACATCAAGGGATTCATTTTTAGTGAAAAATAAAACATAGTTCATAGAAGGTGAAAACCCAATTAGAAACCTACACTAATTAGGGAACATTCGTAAGGGATATTTCACTAAATTTTCAAGTTGATAAAAAGAAATCAAGGGATGTAAGGAACACAAATTCCAATACATCTGTAAGTTAATAGAGAGTTGGGAGACGTCTAACCTGGCAAGGAGGACTTCTCCTATCCATTCTATTGTGCATTGGATTAGGAGGGACAATTCTTTTATGCATGCATTAAAAAATATTTTTCTTTTTCCCTCTAGATAGCATGCATATGTTATTCTTAACAACTATATGATTTCCCTTAGAGAGTTTGAATAACTAATTAGCCTAATTGATGATATAGTTCTATTCATTACCATTTTAGAAGTGATAAAAAAGAAGTTGTAGCTTATTTCACCACAAAATTATGTCATTAAACCTAAAGAATAGGTGGTCCTTATTGTTATCCATGTCATTACACCACCTTCAAGTGTTGTTAGTTATGGTCCCTCCCTTGATTATATCAAAAGTCTATCCTTAATTGCTAACCAAAATGTGAAGGAAGCTCTAGGGAGATTTTGATAAAAAACATGCCAACCTATTCTAGGGTTTTGTAAGATCTTACATCTTGAAGAAAGCCTTATATGTATGATTATGAGTGGGACACAATAGTCAGTAGAGTTATTGTGACAAAAGTTGAGTAATCGGGGTTGTTCACGACAAAAGGATGATGCATTAAACTTGGTTAATTGCCTTTTACATGTGGAATTGAATTTTTAATTTAAGTTGACACTTGAAGAGCTATGAATTAAATTAAATGCATTTTCTAATTGACATGATTAATCAATCTTATAACATTTCCATGCATCAAAATTTTAAAAGGATCAAGAAAGCATTTTCAATAATTATGGTGTCAAATTTTGAATTATTTTTCCTATATTTATATCCTATTATGAACCTGATGATGAATTAATTTGCTTGAGGACAAGCAAATGCTTAAGTGTGACGGAATTGATAGGGGTTAAATTGATATGATTTGCATAGTTAATTTATTGAATTATGACCCCTAATTTAGTTCTTAATTGTTTAATTGATGTCTTATTATGTTTGATTTGCAGAATGAAGCTTAATGATGCAGATTGGATCAAAAACATCAAGAATACCTCTTAATTTTGTCCATTAATGGCACTAGGAGAGGGTGCCGTTGTCTGATGATCCAAAGGCCATTGAACTATCCAGAATTCGAGCTATAACAGCACCCTATGATGGTGCCATTGTAGGGAGGAAGGGTGCCGTTGAACTCCGAGTCAACAATTTCAGCTCCTTATCTTCCAGATTTCAACGTTGACGTGATCTGCATTAATGCCCTTGTCTCTTGGCATGCGAGGGGAGTCTTCCAGAGTTTGCATACAACCAAAATTAACAGATAACATGCAACAAAAAAAGAGAAATTAGATTATAGTAGTGAGAGAAGCTCTAACTTCTCTCTTCTTTTTCTTCTTTGATAGCCTAAGCTTGAAACACTTAGATTTCGAGTTTCTGATTGTATTTTTGAGTTCTGTAAGTTGGAGATTGTAGTTTAGACACAGATTTGAGTTTCTAAATCACCATAGGGGGTTTTCTAATTGTTCATTATATTCTCCTATTTTTCGGATTAAATCAAAGACTAAGTTCTTATGAATATATCTTTGCATATGCTTTGATTTTCTTGCTACATCTTGAGGATTCTGAGCTGTGATGGTGTCCAGAACAAGCTAAAGAGTTCAAGACTTATCCATAAGGATTCTAAATACATTTTATAACTCCTAACTTATTTATTTCAGCTCATATTTGTAGATCTAACTAAGTATATGGTGTAAAATGTATATCTTGCATGTTTCGATTCAAATGTGTGGCTAATCGTATCTGTTGCTATAGATTGATATTTTGATGTTTTAGATGAGTTTATATGCATGTTTATATGTTTGTATTTTGCTTATTGAAGATCTGAAACTACCAATTTTAAGCTGGTCACTTAAGATTAGGATTAAAGATAGTTTAAGCATGAGAAATCATTTTAAATTGTTTGAAAAATCAATAAACAACATAAATTAATCCTTGCATGACCAAACCTGGATTTTTTTGTGAAAGTTGGAGTTCTGGACTTAATTTTCCAGAACCCACCTTCTTGTAATTTATGCCCATTTACTTCATTTTAAAGCATAACCAAACTTTAAACAAGATTAAATGGAGAAAAAGTAAAGTCTTAACCACAGCTTTGTTTTCATTTCGTGAAGGACTTTAATCAGACATTAAACTTGTTTTTAAACTCAAATAAATCATCAATCATCTAGTCTATAGCTCATTTACACATTTGGTAATTTTAAGAATTTTTCAGAAGCAATCAAAAATCGTTTTCAAAGTGTTTAAGCCAAAGTAGCCAATTTTAAGCCTTTTCCAATTTTTAATCAATTTCTCTAAATTTAACCTAAATAATTGTAATCCAATCAACTTGATAATTAAGTAACTAATTCCCAGTGGGATCGACATTCGGAGTCTTAAATTTTACTCCACTTTATTACCTTTGCGATAGGTGCCCTTGCCTTAAAAGTCTGTTGGCTTTAAAGTAAAATCATTTCAAATCATCCGTCATTTTAAAGTCACCTAACCAATGCAACAGAAGGATCTTGGTAGCCTATGACCCTTGCTTATCCACTTTAAAAGATAGTAGCATGAGTGATCAAATGATCTATTTAAGTTTTGTTCTCAATTGAAGTGAACAGGAGCTTTATATCTCCATTATCTATGGGTCTAACTTTACATTTTAAAGGAATTATCTGTGTGAGCATTTTCAAGTTATTGGAGAAGGTTTGAGGGTATATTGGTTGGCCATAAGTGGCTTCAATTGTACTTTTAAGTTAGAACAAACTAAGACTAGACACAACAAACTCGATGCTTGTCTTAACTTAAGAATTAGGTTTCTTAGGTGGGCCTAAATGACATAAACTTTGAGGGCAGCTTCTTCAAATGTTCTAATAAGAAAAGTGGCTCACATTTACTTAAAAGGAAGCTTGATAGGAATTGGTGAATGATAGGTAGATGGAACAATTCCAGCTTTTCAAGGCTATCTTTAATCAACCTATCATATCTTACCATAATCCTATTGAAATTTACAACCTCTTAACTGCATCTCCAAGACATGCTTCTTTCAGAGTCTTTAATCATCTTACTAAATTTGAAGAGTTTAATAGCATCATTGAATCTTGTATAAAGTAGCAAATACAAGGCTTTGAGCAATATAAATTAACTATTAAACTTGATCTAGTTAAACAATAATGAAGATGCTTATTAGGAGACATCATTTTTTGGGTAGGCAAGCTATCCAGTAGGATAAAGAGGATTTGAGCCATTATGAAACCATGCTTAATCACAATTTTTTAGATGTTTATTTAAAGGAAAAAGAGACCTAATTACTGAGCTCTTATAGGGATGTGTTTTATTATGTTTTGGTACATGATCTTATATGGTTTCATCCCCAATATTAAGATAAAATGCTCAAATTGTGTTTAATTTATGGTGAATGACAAATTGGATATGTTGACATACGTATCAAACTAAAAGGCTAGGTTTAGGGAAGAATTAGAGCAAGAAGGAGCAAAGGACCTAGTAATAGAGACCTAATCAAGAGTCTCTATAGAAGTTCAACATAGCCATTTGGGTCCCCTTTTTCTAGAATCTTCAACAACGAGTGAACCATCAGCCATTTTACTCCATTTACCTACCGTTTAGCATATTTAAAAAAAGGGTAAAGATGCGTTTTCCTAATCCCTTAATTTACCCTAATTGGCAAGGGTATGTAAGGCCTCTAAATGAGTAAAGAAGGCAGTCTTGAAGAATTCCATAGAGCTTATATATCTTTTCTCTTAAAATCATTAATATTCTTAGTTTTCATACAATTTTATATTCCATTTCTTTAGTTTAGTTGTTTTAGGTATTTTTTTTACTATTGTTGAGTCATTTCATAGCTATATTTTCATAGTTCCATGTTTTAGCATAGTTAGCTTGAATGCTTGATGGATTTTGAGATTGAATCTCTTAAATATTGTATGGATTCTTGATTATATAAAAATAGATAGTTTTATAATTAATTTCTATCCATGATATTAGATGTTTAAGCATGGTTTGTATTTTTTTAATTTATGTTTTTATTAATTTCATTATGTGTGGCTAATTATTTAAGCGTTTGAAGTTATTAAAAGGTTGATAGGTAATTATTCATGAGAATGGAATTAGGTTTTCATTGAATTGGTGTTTCTATGCTTAGATTGAATTGGAACTTTAGTTTAATGTCAAAAATTAAGGGGCTATTTCTAGGCTCGATCACCCTTTTTTTATAATTCCTAATTCGAATGCTATGATTAGGCTTTTGATTCAAAATAGTCATTAATGATTTTTATGAGTAACGACAGATTAGTTGGTTTTGTAGGTAAATTTAACCAATTATTCTAAGGTTGCAATTCTTTAGGTTATACTTTCCGAGCTTATGTAACTGTGGCCTAAGTTAGTAACTTCCTATTGATTAATACTTTAACACTATTAAACTTAGAGAGCTTATCTAGATTATAACGGAGTTAATGGTATTTTCAAAAATTATTGGATTTACCTATTTTGGAGGAACTAAGGATACAAGAGCTTGTTTGTATCTATAAGTTATCATCTTAGCAAGAATACCATTTATTTAGATTTAAGGATTGATGGTCGTCCTGGGTCTCCTTGGTTACATTAGTTACACCTTAGCTTATTTTGCTTTCATTGCACCAAGGGTTTTTGTTTTCATTTTCTATGAAAAGAACAAAATAACTATTGCAATGTAACTCATTGTGGTTTGACCATAGCTTCCCTAATAAGTGAGGTTCAACTAGGATTATTATTTGGTAGTTTATGATGAGTGATCAAGCTCTTATATCCATCTTTTAAACTCTCATTTTTCTATACTAAGGAAAAAAATCTATAACCTTATGGTTGAAGGAAGGGGATTACAGTTCAACATACTTTCACAAGTTCATTTTTGGAAGAATGAATAGGAACAAAACTTTCTATCTTACTGATTCAAATGGCCAGGTTTTTAGACTCAATATGACCTTAAAAAGAAGACTTATGAATACTTCCAAAGTATTCTTGGAAGGTAGTATATGAGGTATGATACTAAAATGCCCTTAAACACATTCATCTCTTCTAACCTATCTTATATAGACCTAACCTTACTCGATAGGGAGGTGAGTTCTGAAGAAAGTGAGTAAGTTGTGAGACAATTGAATCGTAATAAAGCCCCTAGACTTAATGGATTCAATGACTTCTTATTTCAATCCTTTTAGAATAAGCTAAACGATCAAAATATGAAAAATGTCCAAGAATTTTTCCATACTGGCAAATTAATAAAGGAGATAAACAAGACCTTTATTTTCATTGATCCTAAGCGTCCTAAACCCTTAGGTCTTAACGAATATAGACTAATATCATGCTACAACACCACATGTAAGATCATGTTAAAAATTCTTTTAAATATTCTAAAATTTGCTCAAGAGCAACTCATCAATCCATTACAGGAAACTTTCATTCAAAGAAGGAAAATAGGTAATAACATCCTTTTAGCAAAAGATCTTTTCAAGGACCATGGAAGGAGGAGGGATGCCAAGACTTGTGCACTCAAAATTGATTGTCATAAAGCTTATGATATAGTATGGTGGACATTTATCTAGGAGTTGTTGACTACTTTTGGGGTTTCCATTAAAATTTATTAATTGATAGATGCAATGCCTTACCACTACTTCCTATGCTATGTTAGTGAATGGAGAACCTTCCTGATGTTTCAAGGACAGAGGAGATTGAGACAATTGGACCCCCTATCTTTATATTTGTTCACCTTATGCATTGAGACATAAACCAGGCTTATTTAATGTAAAATTAATCGTGGGGAAGATTCAATTTTCATAGTAAGTGCAAAAAACTTCATATGTTTAGCCTTGGTTTTACAGATTATTTAATGCTACTTTTTAGGGATAATTGAGCTTTAGTTAGTCTACTAATAGAGTCCCTAAATAAATATGTAGGGTTCTCCAGTTTAACAATCAATCTAGCTAAGTGCCAACTTATTATCTCTAATTCAACTGGGATTGCCTAGGATGAACCTAAACTTATAATAGGTTTTGCAAGTTGTTCACTTACTATCAAGTATCTTGGTATGCCTATCATTTCTTCTAAACCTTTATATAAGGTTTGTAAGATGATTTTGGAAAGAATTATTAAAAGAATATGCAGTTGGTGCAATAGAAATTTGTCTTTGGTTGTAAGAGCATAACAAGTTATCTCCATACCTTTTATACATTATTCCTCCCATTTTGTTCTACCTAAGCAACTACTTAGGGCTAATGATAGGACTTTAAGGAACTATCTTTGGAGTGGGGATGTGTCAAAGCATGCCAAGAATAGGTTTAAATGGTAAGACGTTGGCCTACTGAAAGAGCTTGGAGGTTTAGGAGTTCCAACCATTAGTCTTGCTATAAAAGTGAGATTAGCTAAATAAATTTGCAGATTTCATAAGGATAAAGAGTCTTATAGGCAAAATGGATGCATGCTTATTTTATAAAAAAAACTTTAATATTTAGGATATCAACCTCAACATCCCTAGTTCTTAAAGTAAAACTTCTTTTTTGTTTGAAAATTAGACCAATTCATATCATTTAATCCTACATCTTGAGTTGAATTCCTTCAAGAACATCATAACTTTAAATTCTAAGGTGTGCAAGATTGTTCAAAAGGTTGCTCAGGTGCTAAACTCTGTAATGGTGTATATTATGTAGCCTTTGCTTCCTAGCTTCCACCTGGATCCATCAAGGGAGGATGTAGTGATATGGTAACTGAATTCTTTTACTTCCTTTTGTAAGAATTCTTGGAAGACTTTATTCAGGTATAAGGGAGATAAGGTAAGATGGTGCAAACTAGTTTTGTGTATATATAAAATTCCTAAGGTAGCCTACACATTTTGGTTGGCCATAAGATAAAGGGGGACCACTAACTTGGATCCTTCATGTAGACTTTGTAATCATCCATTGGAGACTTTTAATCATCGATTATTTCAATGTTCTTATACCTCTCAACTATGGCAAGTGACCTTGAATAGACTTCTTCTCCATTGCTTAGTTAATTCTTAGATGGACATTGTTTCTTAGGCTAGTTCTATCCGAACATTGTCTAAACATGATTATATTGCTTTCAAGGTGTGTTTCAATTTGGATATCTACTTAATTTGGAATGTGATGAATTCGAGAATTCATGGTAAAGGGTTTAGGCAAGTAAGGATCCGTATATTTTACACTTGTAATTAGATTAGAGCATGGCTAAGTATGAAAAGAATTTCCTTGGATTATTCACCTATGGTGGAGTTTAGTCTAGGCTTTATGCCTTTGTTAGTTATGATGTACTCTTTAGAAGCTCCTTGTATCATTTATTAGGCTTTGATCTCCATTAATTTGATTTTTTTATATTCCAAAAAAATTTATAGTAGTCTGGTGTCAACTCCATACCTACATCTACTCCGTAACTTCTTATTAGGAATTTCCACTATCATCAATTTTATACGGTTTCCTTTTTCCATAGACTTCAAGATAACCCTTATAATAACTCACATTTTTGTAGGCGCAAATGTAACCCTTTATAATTTTCAGCATCACAATCGTACCACCCCAAAAACTTCACCACAAAATGTCACTCTTCACCAACCAAAATGTTTTGCAAACTTGAAATACCACCAAAACTAACATAAATTTCTTAAAATAACACTCATAAGACTCAAATATCTTATATATGTGTTATACTTCACTTGGGTGGTTAAGCAACACCTAAACACATTTATTTATAGGAGAAAACACCCAACCAACCCTTTTTAACTGTTTCTAATGTTAGCAAATTTTTAATTCATTTTACCTTCATAATATTCCTGTTTAATAATTGTATCTCGGTAAATGCCATATATCAGTTGACATATGAATGGTCAACAAATACTCTAACATTGATCGACTAGTCCTCTAAAATCTTGCATATTGGTTGACAAGACCGCATATACTAGTTTTTCATAAAATTTTCACACCCAAACATATCTTAATCACTTTTAAACTATTCCCAGTCATTCGAAAACATTTTCTTAACACACATTCAAATAATTTATCACATTCACACAACTTGAATTTTTCTTTTCACACAACCTTAACACAATCACACACATTCATATAATCTAACCTCGAAATTCATCTTATCATTTACAACCATTTCAATTTACCCAACTTTTAATCCATTCACACAATCTTATCCTAATTTTAACATAATCCTTAATACATTAACACATTTACTCACGATAACCCCCAACAACTCATCCTAATAGGTTCAGCTACATCTTTTTACACTATTTAGCACACACATCACACTAATCTCTAAAACTATTTTAATGTATCAAAGTGATCTTTAAAAAATTATTCAAAGACAACTCCTCTTGATTATACATCTTATATGCAACATCACTAACCATGAATGAACAATGCATGATGTAAATCCTTTCAACACAATAAGTTGATTCAGATAAAACTTCATAAAAACTTACACACATAACAACCTATTCATTCTATCTTGATCTTCAATGTGAACCTTTTTCTTTAGTCCTCATAAACTCCATTTCATTTCATGTTCCAAGGCTCCAAGACTCCAAGGCTTAAAAATGCATCTTCACAACACATTTAGAACACACATATCTTTCTAACACAACAAATACACTAAAAACATTAGTAGTATTATTTTTTCATCATGAAAATATAGATGTAACCACCTTAAGTTCAATAATATCCCCATTTTTTAAGATTAAAAAAACCATATGATATTAAGAACATATAATAATCAGAAACACATATAAATCAAAAACAAATTACAGACATTTTACTCCTGCTCAAGTTAAAATCAAAAATCTTCTCCCCTTTTATGACCTTTAAAAAGTTTACATACTAAAAATCTATTACTCTGATACCAATCATCTTTTTCTAATTTTACTTAAAATTTTAACAACCATCGTGGTTCACTTTACATAACATTAATGACAACCTCATTCAAACTCAAAACACATTGTCATCAAAACTGAAAAATAGATCATCATATATTCAAAGGCTCATAAATCTAGGACAAATACCAAACTATCCAATATCACTTAAGAAGTTTAGAAGAGAAACTCCCCCTTTATATAACATCATCATAGCTCAAATTATCAAAATTGTCAATGTTCTATACCTAATCATATACATCCTCAAAGTTTCGGTACCATTTAAAAAAATATTAATATCACCAAAAACTCAACTTATTTATATCTAAAAAAATATTACATATATCCTACTAACACTTAAAACTTATTCAAAATCACTCGTAAGTTATTCGAAAATCACTCCCCTTTAAAAAATACCAATGGTAAAAACAAAATCATATTTCAAACACAACTATATCGTAACTCCATATTCTAACTCATCTAACATTATTAAGTTTTACATAGTTTCCCTAAATTAATAAAAAATTAGCAACAATCTCAACAAACTTAAATTTTACAAAGTCTCCCTCCATTATCACTGTTGAACCAAGGGAGGTTCCAATCTTGGTTTTGATGATAACAAAACATGATTAATCACTAATGGTTTGAGTTTA
>JAOXYD010001562.1:0-15678 GCA_028565735.1 Pinacopodium congolense | reverse complement strand
GACATGTGTGATTGTTTATGAAAAGAGAATTTTGGGATAAGTTATTAAGGTAAGTTAGTAAAATGGATGAAAATGATGAATTCAAGAGGTATCAAAACTATCAAATAAAAAAAAATTTAGTTGGTCAAGGTATCAAAATTATCAAATAAAATTCTTCAAAAAATTTTAAGAATTTATAATGAGACCATAAATTAAGTTCCTTTTTTCAATGGAATGGTTTTCAATCTTTTGAAATAACAAGTTCTTTTTTGTGTTTATATCTATTTTTGTTATAAATCAATAACATATGTTTAAATATAAATTTATTCATAAAATTTTATTTTTTAGCTACTATATATTTAATTTAAAAAATTTATTTATGAATTGTTTTCTTTAGATTAAAGAAAACAATTCATAAATTTCCTCTTCCTCATCTCGAGCTTTTTCCACCTCCTTCATTTCCTCTTTGGCTTCTTCTTCTTCATTCATCTCTTCTTTAGTCTCTCCCACATCATGTCCACCTACAAAAATTTTCTCTAATCTACTCAAAATATCACTAGCTGGGGTATATATAGCAACTTTATTAAATATACACCGATCTAATGCATCATGAAAGATATGCATAGCTTTTTTATTTAAAAAAACAACTTTCACTTCATTTGAAAATACATGAGGGTCATTTGAAATAAAATCCCATACATGAAAATATTAACCCTTAAAAAAAATTTATTCTAATTTTCCACTAAAAAAAAGTCATTTCCATTAAAGAAAGATGGCCTATGAATATCTATTCCCTTTTGACCAAAATATTGTGTCATTTCTAATCTTTACTTATAATTTCATTATAAATTAATGCGAATGTGAGACAAAAGCTATGATACCAATTGTAAGCCCTATGACGCTCAGGAGGTAAATTAGGGGTTTAAAATTTTCTTTATAAATTAAACAATCTAAACAACCTAGGCCAATTTTAATTATATGCAATCTCTAAACCAAAATTCAACCTAAATGAAATGCTATGCTTGTGCCAATATTAATCAAATTCAATCAATAGTAATAAATCATAATAAGTATAAATAGAAAGAGGATAGGGATAGAGATGGATACCAAAATTTATAGAGGTCCACCTACTCTAAAGATAGACTATATCATCTCTCCAACTACTTGTTAGACATTCACTAAAAACTAATCTTACTTTAAATGGATGAAGGGTAACCCTTACAATAATTTTATTTATAAGGTCAAGAGAAACCTTTACAATCTTACTTTAAGGGTAAAGAGAAACCCAAAAATCTTATCCACAAGGGTCAAAAGGAACCCACTAAATAATCTTGAATTATAAGGATCAAGACGAACCTAATATAATCTTACTTATATAGGTGAAGAGTAACCCTTTCAAACACAGCTAAAGTATACCATTTTTATCTCACAAAACACACACCAAATATAGTTTACCTAATTCTAAAATCAAACTTATATAGCTTATAAAAAACTTGATTAAAATCAATCCAAGCAAAAGATCAAGTGCAAACAATGCAATGCTTATACCTTTTACATTCGCAAATACTCACACATAGTATAAATAAATCCAAATCACATTCAACAATCAATCCAATTCAAATCTTATTTAACACAAGTTAAGAAAAACCTTTTAACACTCTTTTTAATGGTAAAGAGGAGTGTTAAACATAATCACCAATCAAAAAAATCAAATTCCCAAAATTAAGTAACCAAAACACAAGTTTTTTTAGTGTTTCAATGAAACACATGCAATAAAATTAATTCTACAACTTATAGAGGCAAATAAAAATTATTACAAGTCTTTAAACACCTCTACAAATCATAAAAAATCAAATTGAACAAAAAAAAATGTGAAATAGTGTCATATATTCATATTTAAACAATATAAACACAAGCTATCAAAATAGTTTAGTATTTCAATTTTAGGTTTAAAATAAATTATTCTAACCTATTAAATGTCACACAATCAATACAATAAACTTATTGGAACCTTAATCAATCCCTTAGGAATATACTATGATAATAAAAATGAATTTAAGGTATAAAACATAAGGTTTAACTCAAGAACAAACCATGAACATGAAAATATGTCAAAATATGAGCTACTAAAGTTTCAGCCTTATAAATAAAAGATTCTAACATTCTAAAATCACTAAAATAAATTAGACAACTTCTTAAAAGATATAAAAACACAACTACAATATATTTGAGCAACTTTGAAACACAAAAATTGGCTTTAAATAAAGAAAGATAAGTATAAATGTTGAAACATCCAAATATGGATAGACTTGGTGAATAAGGTTTTGAATGCTTGTAAATAATTAAATATTCACTCTAAAATTCAAATGCAAGCTATGTGAAAGTCTTCTAGACCTAAAACAAATTGTAACAATAAGTTTAGATATCCATAAATTGATTTAGATAGCTAAACACATGATTAAAGTAATAACAGCCTAAATAAAAATAATTTTAATATATCTAGAAAATTAAGCTCAAAGAAAATTAATTAACCTTCCAAAAATTTGAAACAAAGATTAAAAAAAGCTCTATAACACTTAAATAAACATAAAATATCAATTTTCATATCCAAAAATATATTAATATAGTAAGAGAAGAGTTTGAACTAATAACATCAAGAATAACAAAATATGGGCAGCTTTAAGGACTTTGTGATTTTTTATCTTGTAAATTTGTTTCCTGAGCATTTTAGAGTAATGAAAGTGTTTTTAAAAGATGTAAATAGGGTTTGGAATGGTTTAAAGCCATTATGAGATATAACTAGTTGTTTAAGATTTAGGTGTTGAGAATCGAAGAACACAGAGGATAAAGAAAAATAGAGACAATTTTGAGTAATTTGAGTTCCTAGAGCTTCAATAAATGTTTTAAGTGCTTAAAAATTGAAGTAAAAATTCTAGTGCACTCTTGAACGTTAATAAATATTTGTATGATGATTTTGAAACAATAAAATAGATTTAGGCACTGAAAACCAGATTAAATGATAATAACTCAAATTGGGACAGATTTGAAGTATGTCAACTAGTGAGTTTAAACCAAGAGAATTTCAACTATGTCAACAAATGATTTTAAACCAAACGAATTTCAACTCTAAAATTATAAACAAATGAACAAAGTAATTCTTAACTATATAAAATTTTCCTAACATTAATCAATATCTTAATCAAGATTTAAAACATATATCAAGGCTTTTTTAATATTAAAAAAACTTTCAATTAATTCAAACATAAAAATTAGCCTTAATTATGAAAATTTTTCATTCTTAAACAATCTTTAAAACCTTTCAAACATTTCCTAAACTACCATAAACCAAAATTCATGTCATAAATAGATTCAAACAATATTTCAATTCACTTAACTTATCAAGAGGCATACATTTAAACAATTTATCACATTACCTTTTGATTATGAAATTTTATGTTAATGAAACATTCTAAGACAATTCCTATCAAATAAATTTCATATTAAAATTCAATTAATAACTAAAACCATAATTCAAATCCTATATGCAGATGTTGATGCAAAGATGATATGTAAATGTGAGAGCCATTTTAAGCATTGATTAAGATCAAGTTCAGAAGACTTATATTCTAATACACTTTCCTAAACCTAACCAAAATTGATCTTCATGTCTTGATCTTTTTTCATCACTTGATCTTCATTTTGTATCCTTTCATCCATGTGTGAGCTATTCTACCTTAGGCTCCAATATATGTCTTTGTGCTTTTACATCAACTTATCTTTCTAATATACCAAAACTCAAACATTAGTAATAATAATTTTTTTTCATTACCAAATACATAATTGTAATCTCCTTGGTTCAACAATGTCATTTGTGATTGAATTATTTTAAACTTTGTTCTACTAAAAATTGTTACAGAAAATAGGGGGAATTAATTTTGACATTCTACTGCGATAATTTAATTATTGAAGTGATTCTCCTAATAATTAACATTAAAGCTGTTTTTAGTTCATTACTAGAATTAACTATGAAAGGAAGGTTTAATAAAAATTACAAGTTTGAATGGAATAAATTATCACATATGGAAGACCAAAATGAAAGATCTTTTATTTGTTTTGAAAATGCATTTACCGATATTTACTATCTAAAAACTAGAAGAGTGGAGTTTTGAGCATGAGTAGGTATATAGTTTTATTAAACAATTTGTGTAGGATAAATATATTTATAGTGAAACATATATTATAATATTATGGAATAAACTAGAGGAATAATGCTTTAAAGATTGGTAATAATAAATTATATTACCTAACTAGATTACTATAAATAAAATATAAAGAAGCTGTTTATGTTACAGATCACTTGAACAAATTCCAATGGATTATGTATCAATTGTCAGGTATGAGTGTTAGTTTTGATATTGAAGTTCTTGCTCTTATAATTACTTCATTGTCTGGTTTTTTAGAAACTTTAAAGATTTTATTAACTAATTCTATTCTTAATGGTGTGATGACTATAGAATTAATAAAAAGTAATGTCCTAAACGAAGATATGAGACAAAGATTGCAATGTTCTTCCTTTTCATAATCCGATATTTTGATTACAGTTATTAAGGGGAAAAGTCATAATAAGGTTCATAGGACAAGAATGGGAGCAAAGATACTAGTAAAGGCAAGTCTAAAAAATATATTAATGTTGAGTGCTACCAATGTCATAAAAAAGGTATATTAATAAGTTTTATAGAAAATTTAAAAGAGAAAAGAGCAATGACAAGAAGTAAAGTGATGATAGCGATGATGAGCAAGTAGCCACTATAAATAAGTAAGATTTTTGTATTCTTCACGAAATTAATTTTATTAACCTAGTAAATCATAAAACTAATTGGGTGATCAATTGTGTAAAGATCGAAAGGATATGTCTTATCCTCCTAGTGATTTTGAGATTAACAAGATAGGTAATAATGATAATTCCAAAATTGTTAGTGTTGATAATATTCACTTAGAGACCAACTGTGGTACCAAATTACTCTTGAAAAATGTAAAATATGTTTTTGACATTAGACTTGATTTGATTCATGTTGGAAAGCTTAACGAAGAAATGTATTACATCACCTTTTAAAATGGCCACTAAAAGCTGACTAATGATTCTCTTATGGTAGCATCGAGTTGAGAAGTGTTTTTCACTTTATTTTATACAAGATAAAATATCTAAAACCATTATTAATTCAATGGAGAATGATGATAAAATTGAGATGTGGCATAAAGACTTGATCATATGAATGAGAAAATTATATCAATATTGATCAATAAGAAGAACTAGGTTGGGATGAATAATATGCATTTGAGAAGATGTGCTTATTGTTTAGTAGAAAAGCAATGTAGAGTTTCCTTTAAGAGCTCTACAAATTTAAAGAAGAAATTAGAAGTTTTACAATTAATATATTCTAATATGTATGGTTCATTCAAAACTAAATCATTTAGTGGCTCCTACTATCTTGTAATATCTATTGATGACTACTCAAAGAAATTGTTAGTTTATACCTTAAAAGGCAATAATCAAGTTGTTGATGTATTCAAATAATTTTAAGTACTAGTTGAGAGGGAAACTGAAAAGAAGGTAAGATGCCTTAAGTTAGATAATGGGGATAAGTATATTGGATTACTTGAGAGATATTGTAAGGAATAAATCATTCGACACAAGATGATTTTGCCTAAGATGCTTCAGTTGAATGGTGTAGCTAAAAGGATAAATAGGACATTTATGGAAAGGATTAGACTCTTACTTTTACGTACACAGTTGTCAAAGTCATTTTGGGTTAAAGTATTGAATATTGTGATACATATGTTAAATCTTTCTCCATATGTTTCTTCAAATTTTAATGTTCTAAAAAGAGTATGGTTAGGAAAATATGTCTCTTATGATCACCTACAAGTCTTTGATTGTAAGGCATTTGTGCATATTTCTAATGATGAGAGGCCAAAATTGAATTTCGAGACACGACAATGTATATTCAATGACTATAGTCTAAATAAATTTAATTACAGGTTCTATAATCCAGTTGAAAAGAAACTTGTGAGAAGTTGAGCTATAGTATTTGTAGAGAATAAGACCATAATAGATATTAATAAGTTTAGGAAGAAAATTTTTTAATTTAATAGTGATTCAGAGATAGTGCCTCTAATAATAATGTTAGAGAGAGCTAGTGATGATAATAAAGTTAGCAATAAGAAGTTAAAATGCTCCCATAAAGATAAATTCTGAAAATGATAATAAGATTCCAGCTTCTAAAGCTCAACTTTCATCTCAACCATGGAAAAGGTTGAGAGATAAGACAACTTTCTACTCACTATGCTTCTAATCCTTATAAGTTGAACTTCATAGATAGTGGTAAACTAGAAAGCTATGAAGAAGTCACAGAAGATGACCATAAAAAAGAGTGGGTTAAAGCTATAGAAGATGAGATGAAGCCTTTATATAAGAATCATACGCTTGAGTTAGTGAAGCTACTTAAAGGTAAGAGAGTTTTAAAGAATAAGTAGATGTCTAGAGTCAAGTATGAAGAGTACTTTATTCAAACACCATACAAAGTTAAACTATTTGTCAAGGGATTCAGTTAAATAAAAAGTATTGATTTTTATGCAATCATTTTTTCCTATTATTAGGTTATCTTCCATCTGTGTTGTGCTTGGCTTATTTGGAGTTTGAGCAAATGAATGTGAAAACAACGATCCTACATTGTGATTTGGAGGAAGAGATTTACATAAAATAGCTAGGGGATTTAAAGGTAAAAAGGAAATAGGATTATGTTTTTAAGACAAGAAAAACCTTATATAACTTAAAAGAAGCACCAAGACAATAGTACAAAAAGTTTGAGTCAATTATGGTAGAGTAAAGTTGTAAGAAGACTATTTCAGATCATTGCGTATTTTACCAAAAATTCTTTGATGATGATTTTATCATTTTTTTTGTTATATGTGGATGATATATTGGTTATTGGTAAAATGTTTTAAGAATTGATCATTTGAAAAAGTAGTTAAGAAAGTCTTTTTTCATAAAAGAATTAAAGCCAATAAAGTAAGTCCATGGTATAAGGATTATCTAATATAGGAAAACAAATAAATTGTAGTTATCTTAGGAGAAATATATTAAAAAGGTACTTTAGAGATTCAACATAGACATTGCTAAAGTAGTTAATTATCCTCTTATTAATCACTTTAGATTGAGTACTAAATAAAGTCCTTCTACTGATGAAAGGAAGGTAAGCATGTAGTGAGTTACCTATAGTTCAACTATTGATAGTTTAGGGCATGTTTAGTTGGATTATTGGCTGTGGCTGTTGGTTATGATTTTTTGTTGTGGTTTTTGTGTTTGTGTATTTTTTTAATTTCTGTATTGCTTTTTTTTTTCCAGTTTCTGTGCTTAGAAAAATAGGAAACAAAAATTAAAAATAAAAACCCAACTAAACAAAGCCTTAATGTATGCTATAACATGAGCTAGACTAAATATTGCTTATGCAATTAGAGTTGTTAGTAGATTCTTTTCTACTCTTGGTAAAAAACTTTGGAATATTTTTAAATGGAAATTAAGGTATGTACTTGGAATTTTGAAATTATGTTTACGTATTGATATTAACAAACCCATATTAGTTTGTTATACAGATATGAAATGGTTGGTTATCTTCATTCTAAGAAGTCTACTTTAAGATATTGATATCATTTGTAAGGGAAGTAACATCATGATAATCAAAATTACAAAAGTGTGTCACATTTTCTACTATAGAAACTGAGTTTATTGTAATAACCAAAGCATATAAAGATTTGTTATGAACAAAATTTTTTTTTAAAGAGTTTTATTTTAAATAAGAGTATTATATATTATTTTGTGATATTCAAAATGCTATTCACCTGGGTTAGAATTCTTTTTTTTTCATTCACAATTGAAGCATATTGATGTGAGATATCACTAGATAAGAGATATATGAAATTCTACACAATTACATTTAAGAAGATTTGTATTGATGATAATGGTTTCAATATATTAATAAAGTCTTTATTAAGAAAAAAAAAGTTTGAGGCTTGTTATTCGACTGTGGGGATGATTATCCCTCCCGTATTAATGTAAGGGAGAGTTTGCAAATGTGTCTTACCAATATAAATCAAATACGAAAAGTAAAAGCAAAGTGTAACTCTTTTGTGTTTTTCAAAGTTAATGGTTTATGTTAAAGTTGGTGGCATTGTCAAAATTGTGTGCTACTTTACTTCTTTTTTCAAAGTTAGCTAAGTTGGAGACGACTTTATTTTATAAAGATTTAATGTTTATGTGCATATACTCACCTATATTAGGTAGTAGGAAATATAGAACATAGTGAAAAAAAAAACAAAAGAAACCAAAGAAAAAAAAAACGAGTGAGAGAAGTATGAGACTCAATAAGTTATTTTGTCTTACTAAGATCAATTGTATTTTGATCTTGAATTTTTTATAATTTGTGCCTTGAGTTTAATGTTTTTCTATTATTTATTATTAGTATTTGTCATGAATTTATTTTTTTGAGAATTATTTTATGGTTAATATTCTTATTTATTGATTAGAAATGATTGGTAGTTGTACTTATTATTTTATTATATTATAGTGATGATTTACTGACTTATCTCTTAATTTTTACTCATCTATTTTGATGTGATTTTTCATATTAAAAATTTAGTTTCTTGTGTGATTAGTTTCTTGAGATATTATTATACCATTTATAGTTGGATTATTTTGAACTTTGTTTTAATCAATAGTTTTACCCCAAAAAAAAAAAGAATTAATCTTGATATTTTATTGTAATAATTTAATTATTAAACTGATATTCCTAACAAAAAGAATTTTAAAACGTACATGAAAACCCTAACAACAAAGTTCAGTTTACGTTAAAATTCTTTTTAAAATGTTAATCTCACCAAGTGAAAATATTAAGTTTTAAATTAATATTTTTGCCAATAGAATAATGGGTGGCATAGGCCTGAACCCGATTCTTACCCAAATTATTTATCTCCTATCCCTGCCTAAACCAAATTTCAAGCAGGAACCAAAAGGCTAAATCCTATCCAATTTCAAGCTTTTTATCAAGGGCCGAAGCTCAAAAATATTACTGGGCCCGGGCCCTTTCACCAGCCCTCAATAGAAACAGGGTTATTCGAGCCGCGTTGGAATACTTACTTTCATCCATAAATCTTAGTAGTGGACGCTTTCGCTGCTATAACGGTGAAATCGGACAGACGCCTCCTAGTAAATGTAAATGTTACTAACCTTTTACGATTGGGAATGCTCACACATCATACAATAGTCGCCCGATTTTAGTTTCCTCAGGTGCATTTTGATGAATTTTATGAAATTTTCGGTAGCTTCACAAAAAAATTAAGTGATCAGAAATGAGTAATGACACGTGATGAAAAACCCACAAAAATATATTACATCTGTCCCCTTTAGTTCACAGGCAGTGAGGATGGATTACAGGTTTCAGTCCATGAACTATCATATTCCATAGCAGCCATTGCTTACTTATTTTTGTTATTGTCAAGAGAAGGCTTTTCTTCTTCTTCTTTTTTTCTTCTAATCAATAAATAAAGGGGATAGCGTAAATAAATAAATAAACTTTCAAGTTCAGTTGGCTATCATTTTGCGAAGTAAAGTATTTTTAACGCAGTCAAACTTCTAGAAATCAAGACCTGCGGTTTTTCTACAATGGAATGCTCTGCCTAGTGCTTTAGACTGAGGTGCTGAAAATCCATTTGCCTACCTATTTGAAGCCTATAAATATCTGAGCTTGGACAACCTGATCTTCACAGCTCAAATCACAATCTCAATTATCTAAGCTCTGGCCCTTTTTTGATTTTTCTTCCTGTTTCTTGTCTCATTTTCTCTCGTCCCAAAGAAACATGGTTTTCACCAGCCAACAAGAGTACACCAGTTGCATTCCTGCCCCAAGATTGTTCAAGGCAGTTGTCCTGGAGTCTGAAAATATCCTTCCCAAGGCCATGCCTGAAGCTATCAAATGCATTGAGGTTGAAGGTGATATCAAAGTAACCAAGTTCTTTGAAGGTAAGTAAACGCATGCATCCTTAGGTTCTTAAAATTGCTCTTCGCAACGGAAATTACAGTTATGAGATTGTAACTTGTTGTTCTTCTTTCAGGAGGTGAGGTGAAGTGCGCGAAGCACCGGATTGAGGTCGTAGACACCAACAACTACTTCTGCAAGTCCACCTTGTTCGAAGGTGATGTAATGGGTAACAAGCTCGAGTGTGTGGTCCATGAGGTTAAGTACGAGGCTTCGGGCAATGGATGTGTGGTGAAAATAACCAACCATTATCATCCAAAGCCTGGGGTTACACTCAACGTAGAGGAAATCAAAGCTGGAGAAGTAAAGTCCTTGGGGCTTTACAAGGCTGTGGATCAGTATCTGTCGGCTAACCCTACTGCCTGTGCTTAAGCAAGCTACTTAGATGTGATATGAGCTTGCGGTACCTTTTTAGTTTTTCCTTTTAATGGCTGTATTGGCAAAACTGCTTGTGGTGTGTAATAATAATCCTCACTATAGTTTGGCTCAAGTTGCGCCTTGAGTCGACAGGGAAATTTGTAATCCAAGTTTGCTTATGATGTTTTAATAAATGCTCTCTTTTTCTATCTCTGTCAAGCAAAATAGCAGTCCATTAATTAATTTTAGAAAATAGTTGGTGAATAAAAAAATTACATTTAGAAACATGGGTAGAAATAATGTACCTGATTAAAACAACTTGAACTCAAAGAGTCAATATTAAGATTTACCCAAAGAAATCATTTAGTTTAAAAATGAATTACACATATATCTAACATAAAAATGAATTCTATATGTCTAACATAAATAAAAGTACTATTAAAGATATAATTATAACTTAAATAAAACAATTGAATGCAATAACAATTAGATATAGATTTGATTCATCAACTTCAGGGACTCTTGCATACATACAAGAGTTTTACGAAAGATAATACCTATGAATTCTCCCACTGTTAAAGAAAACACTACGAATTCCCAATTATAAAAGAAATGCAAGTTGTGTTTTACGGAAAAATGCAGCCAACTACTAGACTAAACTGACTCATAATTGACTCGATAACAATTCCATTCAATTTAAGATTGTTGACAATAAGATCAATGGGATAAGGACTTTTGAATTCTTTAGGTTAGGTTTTAGTTAGGTTTTTTTGTTTCAATCCTTTGTATTGGAGATTCAAGCTTATTTTTTTAGGATTATAGAAATTGAGATACCTGAATAGGAGTCAAAGGCTATTTGGGGATGTGATTTTATTCTTCCTAAACTCTTGATTTTATTGTATCTTACTCTTTTATTTAGATTAATCATAAGACATGTTCAAATTATATATCTTGTTTTCCTTTATTAATATGTCTTTCTAAAATGATTTTTGGCTAAGGTAAGATTAGTAGATAGTTTTGAGTTCTCTTACATATTTGTGAGTTGATATTTGATTATTTGAATGTTTAATTCTCTTTTATAAGTTGGCCTTTTAGAATAGAGTTATAGACAATTAAGGATTTGATAAAATTGCCTTAGTTGTTAAAAAATCAATAAAAAATATGGTTTAAATTAATGAATGACCAAAATTTAGTTAATTATGAGGGTGTAAATTTAAAAATGAAATTTTTTTTGATTAAACTTCTTGATCTTTATACCTATTGATTAACTCTATTGAATGACCAAACCCCAAGATAAGATCAATAGAAAAAAAGACGTTGTTTTAACTATAGTATTGTCTTGATTTTGTAAAGATTAGATCATGCATCATAATCTTTAATAAATCAAATGAATCACTGAAAACCTGAACCTTAGTTATTCAATTCAATTTGGTAATCCTTAATTGCATTCTTAATCTCTTTTGTATTATTTAGAAACATTTAGGTTGGTTTAGTAGTTTTAATTTAATAAATCAATTAATTTGGACTCTTTAAATAATTTTGATCTGAGTAACTTAGTACATACAATATTTTTTTCTGTGGGATTGACATTTCAAACTTATTTGAATATACTATATTTTCTTGTTGATAGGTACACTTACCTTAAAGCTAGTCTTAAGTTAAATTTTGAGATTGTGTTTTAAAATATTAAATTAATTTAATTAACAAGAACACCAAAACAAGTTTAGTGCCATTACTGAGGAATATAACCAGTGATGCTATAAATATATTAATGTCAATTACTATAGAGGTTTTCTCTTTTTTCTCTTTATTTTTTGTGATATTTTTCTTTATTGTTTTATGTTTTTGTTTGATGCTTAGGTTAGAGTTTTCTATTCATGTTTTATTTTATTTTGATTCTTTTATTTGATCATCTTTTGGTGATTATTTGGTAAGGTTATTATAAGCTACCAAATAATAAATACCTAACTTAATTATGTACTAAGGTAAGTCATGGTTGATTTCATAGAGCATTGATTAGCTTTGAGTTATTCTTAATGTTGTGCAAATAAAAATAAAAATAAAAATAAACCCCTAATTTTTTAAATGAAAATAAGTAGAAAGATAACAAACAAAAGCAATGTGAATGAACACAAATGTAAAATAGCAAGAAACAAAAAACAATAATAAAAAACTGGGCAGAAGATATTTATGAGATTCATAAATTACAATCAATTGTTGAAAACACATAAATTGTTATATGTTTAAGGTGTTAGCCTATAGACTTAGGTATGACCTTCGTCCTTTGATCATCCAATTATAAGTAAATTCGATATGATCATAAACTTATCTTTAACCACAAAACAACCTAAGATATGATCTCTAAATTTAATTTTGCAGTAGCATTAAGTAATAGGGAACAACTAACCTAAGTCATAATCTCACACGCGCAGATCTTGTAACTTAAAGAATCAAACTCCATACTAATTGATTAAGTTTTACTTACAAAACTAAATAACTATTGTTACATATAGTACTCACCAAGATAATTATGGATCACAAACTGATACCTAACAGTCAAATTAGAAATTAATAATAGGATGGTTAATCCTACAAAATGAATCCTAATTCTTGGCATTTAATTAGAGTTGCAATCCAACCTTAATTCTTAACATAAAATACAATACCCATTCAGCTTCCAATTCACTTCTAATAATTATAATCTATTCATCCTTTTAATATCTTCCAATCTAAGGAAAACTAACTAAATATAATGCAATTAACTAAAATAGAAAGTAAAATGCAGGAATTCATAAAGAAAACAAATAAACAAAGTTGAAATTAAAGATTAAAAAAACTAACTAACAATATTCAAATATTCAACAAGTACTTAATAAACTCAAATGAAATATTAAGGAAATTATAGTGAAAATAAAAAGACAACAACAAACATATAAAGGAAACCAGTATCCTGCACCTAAAACAAAAATTCTAAGAGCATTCTTAATAATAAAGATGAAAAACAACAAAAATATCTAAACCTAAGATAAAGAAACTAAGAAACAAATGGTTTCTTTATTAAAAGCCAAAAGAGGACATGTTCTGCTCCCTTATTATGGTTATATAGTGTCTCTTTAGATTTTAAGTTGATTTAGAAAGAAAAGACGTGGTTGTTCTTGAGTTTTGTGGAGAAATATTGTTTTATAAATGATCAACGACCCTTAATAGCACATTAAGGATGCCTTGTCTAAACCCTTGTTATAGGACATGGTATGCAACTATCAATGGTAGTTTTTAGGGCATTAACGACGTTGTTGAAACCTGTTGTTTATGCTCCAGAATTTAGCTCTAGCTTAATTCTTCTCCAAAACTTACTTTAAATTTGTGTCTTGAAGATTAACATGTAATTTCACTCATGAAAAACACAAATTAGGCTCTTTATCATTAATAGAGGGGCAAAATAACATTAAAGCACTTATGAAAATTCAATCAAATGCACTCATATTAAATACCCCTACACTTGAACTATTGCTTATTCTGAAGCAATGAATTAAACATTTTACTTAAACAATCTTAATCAAAAGTGGAAAGTTAACTGAGTAGAAATAAAAACTAACCAATGCTATTGATTTAGTACATAAATCTCATAGCCATCATGCCACAAACTTTGTTAAATACAAGCAAATCACATTGTTAGTAAAGAATCAACACTTAATGAATAATATGAAGCATCTAAATTATTTCATATAATACATCATATAAATCTGGTTAAGGATGTTCAAAGCAAAAAAGACAAAATATAAATTCAACTTTGGAGCACTTTTCTTGGAGGTCACCTAGTCTTTCTTATGTGAAGACAAATATCTAATCATGAATGAACCCTTATTACTTAATTAGGATACTCCTTTTAGCTTGTTTGAGATGTCACCTAACTTTTTAATGAGAAGATAAATATTTTATCATGAACACCTCTGATTACGGGGTTAGATCATATGCTCAAATGTTTGTTAACACAACTCATAACTTCAGTCTTTACATTGATTTAAAGCTAGTGAAATGAAAAACAAGCTCTTTTAATTAAACAAATGCACATGTTTTTCCTCTTTCCATTTAAACAAAAAATCCTATTCAACATTCACTGTTTATCATAAATCATATAAAATGATCTTAAATACTTAATATCATACAAAAAGGATTACTAAACACATGTAAGAATTCAAAAGAAAAATAAAAATGCAAAGATTTGAGTTAAAAATCCTTCAAGAGTCAATCAATATACAACAAAATCAAAAGCATCAATTGAATTAAAAAACTATAATTAACAATCCACTAGTAATCAAGATCATTTGAAGATGAAATATTCAAGTCATCACCTTTGAAATCACAATAAATCAAGTGTGTATGATATATAAATGCCAAGCATGTTCATCTTCCCCACACTTAACCCAAATCATCATTAATATCCAGGGTGCCGTTGTACTCCAAGTCAATAATTTCAACTTGGTGTCTTGCAGATTTCAACGTTATCGTGATATCAATTAATTCCCTTATCTTCTGGCATGTAAGGGGTGATCTTCTAGAGTCTGCATAGAGCCAAAAATAGTAGATAACACGCAGGCATTAGCTAGTAATCAGATCATAGTAGTGTGAGAAGCTCTAGCTTCTCTCTTCTTATTCATCCTTAAACACTTAACCTTCAAACACTTAGATTTCGAGTTTCAAATTGTATTTTTTAGTTCTGTAAATTGGAGATTATAGCTAAGATCCATATCTGAGTTTCTAAATCAACATAGGTGTTTTCTAACTCAGATTGTCCATTATATTATCCTATTTTTTGGATTAAATCAAAGACTAAATTCTTATGTGTATATCTTTGCATATACTTTGATTTTCTTACTAAATCTTGTTGATTCAGAGCTGTTGTGGTGTCCAAATCATCTGAAAGAGTTCAAGGCTTGTTCAAATGGATTCTAAACACGTCTTCTAACTTCTACTTTATTTATTTAAGCTCATTTTTATAGATCTAGTCATATTATGTTATTTAAAAGTGTATATCTTGCATGTTTTGATTCAAATGTGTGGCTAAACGTATCGGATGCTATGGATTGATGTTTTGATGTTTTAGGAGAGTTTATATGCATGCTTATATGTCTGTATTTTTATTTTTAAGGATCTAAATGTACCAAATCTAAGCGGGCCACTTAAGATTAGGATTAAAGATAGTTTAAGCATGAGAAATCTACTTAAATTGTTTGAAAAATCAATAAGCAAC
>JAOXYD010001551.1:0-15681 GCA_028565735.1 Pinacopodium congolense | reverse complement strand
TATTTTCATCTTAATACTACCTATGTTGCTGTCCACTCTATTTCCTATATGATTCCCAACTTCTTCAAAGGTGCTAAGCTATACATCATCATCCTCAAAGTCATAATGGGTGTTTTTAGGTTAAGGTGTTCTCTCCCTTAGGTTAGATTGAGAATTAAACTTCAAAGACATTTATGCTAACTTCTCCCTAATGTTCTTCATCTCCCTAAACATCATCTCAAATGTTTTTTGTCGTGACTTTACTATAAATGGACTAAGATCCCAGTCTCCACCTTAAGCTACCTCTTTATCCTTACTACATGATGATGAATTTCTAATGCTGGACATGATTTAGAACCTGCAAGAAAGAGTTAGTAGAAAAAGTAGTCTCTCCCTCACTTTTTCTCTCTTGAAATCACTCACAGCTGATCTCCTAATATCCTTATTTAAGGAGTTCTTTGTAGAGTCAATTTTTTTCTTCCAAGAAGAGCAAGTTTCAAATTAAACCCTTTTAATTACCACTCCCAAGAGGCAAATTGATGCAAGGAAAACAAGAAAACACAATAAAGAGGCCAAAGAAAAACAAAGTTAGCGAATTATAATTTTTGGAGACTCTAGGAATGCCCACAGCTTTAATCATAACAAATAGAATGTAATTGATTTGTTCTATCATGAAAGTGTGTAAGTGACGTTTTTGGATCAAAAACTGATGCAATTGACATGTTTAGATCATAAAATAATGCAAAAAAAAAAACATGATTAGGTTGGAAAAATATGTTATTGACCTATTTAAATCATAAAAGGATGCGAGAAATGTGTTTAGGTTGGAAAAATATGTAATTGACCTTTTTAGATCATAAAAATATGCAAGAAATGTGTTTTGATTGGAAAAGGATGTAATTGAACTATTTAAATCATAAAAGGATGTAATTGAACTATTTAAATCATAAAAGGATGCAAGAAACATTTTTGGATTGGAAAAGGATATAGTTGACCTTTTTAGATCACAAAAGGATGAAAGAAACATGTTTTTATTGGAAAATGATGTAATTGACCTATTTAAATCATAAAAGGATTCAAGAAATGTGTTCAAATTGGAAAAGGATGTGATTTACATGTTAAAGAAAGAAAAACCAAGATTTGAATAAGTTTAGCAGTTCTTTTGTCTATATCTATCAAGAACTATAACCAGGTTTGTTTCTTTTCTATCTCTTTTCTTTTCTTTTCTTAGACTTTTTTATCACTCTTTTTTTAACTTTTAAACGAAAAGAAACTCAAATAGAACCATAATCAAGAACAAGATTAAAAGTGAGAATTGTAACATTCAAAAAATTAAACAAGAATTCAAAAGTTGAAGCCAAACTCAATTCTTTGAATGCACACATGAATCAACAGAGACCAAGAAGATTAAGATTGGATCTATTTAACATATATAGAAATAAAACCTGGAGAACTCAAGAACAAGATTAAACCTCATTGAGAAAAAGATAACTCTCTCAATGGATACTCTTCTATGTTAGGGTTTCTTTCTTTTTCTCGCTTCTTCTTCCCTCCTTATACTTAGCTAGCTTCTTGGTCTAGATCCTTCTTCTTTTTCTCGTCTCTAGGTTGCTTAGTAAGCCCCATCATTTTCTCCTTTCTTTCCCTTGGTGTCTTTCTTTAACCTTAACCCAAAAAAGTCCCATCTTTCCTCCTTGAAACTGAGTGCCAATCCCTTGTCATCGTACTCTGCTCCCCTAACCCAAGGCCCTTTTCCCTCATTACCCTAGAAACTACCTTTTAATCGTCCTTTTAATCCTCAATCGAGTTATCCCTTATGCCAAATAGTTCGATCCATCTCCCATATTCATCCTCCTTTATTTGGGCATTGGCTGTCTCCCTAAGGGGTTGTCCTCTCTCCTTCTCCCCAACTCCTCCAGTGGTAGCCTCACCCTTGAAATCCTGGAAGTTGATTGTGACTGATGATGGCCTCGAGATTAACTTGTGTTTCATCCCTTCCTCCATTTTTGGTGATAAAATCTGTGTTAACCCTCCTCTTGAGATAGCAGAAAAGGGTTCAGCATGACTCAAGAACTATCTTATTGGTTTCTTCATAGGTGAGTGCCTAGCATTTTCGGTTGTCCAACAAGCTTTTTCCACTCTATGACAAAGCTTTGGCCTTTTGGATACCCTTATCATTGAAGATGATAACTTCCTCTTTAAGTTCTCCTCATTCATAGGGCTAGAAGCCGCTCTTGAGCAAGGACCATGGCACATTCAACGTTGACCTCTATTTCTTTGACGTTGGCAGCGTGGCCTCGACTTAAAAGATGAACAAATCACCCTAACTCCTATTTGGGTTAGATTTCATAATGTCACTTTAGAATATTGGTCAGATGATGGTCTTAATAGTTTGACTAATGTGGTGGGAAGCCTCATTAGCACAGATTCTATGATAGCTACTATGTCCATGATTCCTTTTGCTCGCATTTGTATTGAAGTTAATATCACTAAGCGGCTCCCAGAATCTTTCAAAATAGCAACCCATGATGCCAAAGGAGGAAAGCATTGGGAAGAGATCCGCGTCACTTATTAATGGAAGCCCTTAAATACTCCTGAAGCTACTAGAGGAGCTTGGCATCCCATTGGGACAACCTTCTCCATTGGATACTTGGCGAAACTCCTCTCTGGTTCCCATATCTCCAGCAAATCTAACCATCTAGGAGTAGCCTCATCGGCTTCCCACAGGTTGGCTCCCTCCCTAAGCCTAGATATTGGTGACTCTAGCCAGGGGACCCATCTTCCTCAATAATCTATTCCGTTAAAGCCGCCTCCTAACGAGACGAATAGAGCCCCTCAGATGGTCTCTGCAATTACATGCCAATAGTCTACCCTCCAGATTTTAGAGAAATTGGAGGCCTCTTCTCCTCAGCTTGACGCTCCTCCAAAAAAACCTTCTCCCCTGCTAACAATTAATGATGATAACTAACTAGACCCCTATTTGAACATTGTAATGGCTCTTTTACTTTGCAGATTCTTAAGGCCCCATAACAAGGCCTTGTTGTTGAGCTTCCATATCAAGTTCTGAAAGATCATGCCCTCACAAAGGACTCAGACCTAAAACCTAGTGAAGTGCAAGTGAAGACTCCTGGTAACTCCTTATCTTAATATTTTACCTTATCTAACCACGATGATACCGAAAGCCAGATTAAATATAAGGTTTTTATATCTATGGAAGGAAGAAAGAAGAAGTCTTGGAAAAAGGCCAATGGCAAAAAACATTCCCTAAACCTTTGAGAGGCGTCCGTATGAAGTTCATATTTTGGAATGTCCAGGGTCTTAACAAACCCCAAAATATTTTGGCCTTAAGCATTTTCTCCTCTCCTCTCATCCTACCTTTATCTATATCATAGAATTTAGAATAACTTCAGCCCACAAACTTCATTCTATTATCCAAGTCCTTTTTAAAAATCACTCCTTCTCCCATAACCTTGATCTGGCTTCTAATGCCAGGATCATTTGTGCCTAGAACCTTGATGTTATCTTTCCCAACTTCTTCTTAGCTTTGACCAACTTCTCTACTTCCATATTTCTACTATTGCTTCTCCATAAAGATTTGACCTTTCCTATGTCCATAGGTGAAATGGGATATCCCAAAGAACATCTCTTTGGTTAGATCTTAGGTCCCTCTCCAATCAATTTTCCTCCTCCTACTAGGCCATAGCTGGAGACTTTAATTCTATCCTCCACCCTTCTGAATCTTCCAATCCATCTCTCTCAAATACTAAAGGAACCTAAGATTTCAAATATTGTTCCATTGCATGTAACCTTCATGACTTAAAGTTCTTAGGTCCTTTCCACACTTGGATGAACAAGCAAGAACACCCATCCTTTATAACTAAGAAATTAGATAGGATTTTGGTCAACCCACTGACTCCTCAAGTTCCCAACTTCTTGTGCCTTTTTTGGGGCCCCTTTGTTTTCTGACCATAGCCCTATGACCCTTTCTTTCCTTGCTTCCTATTAATGAGCTTCCCCCTTTAGGTTCTTCAATTTCTTAACCCAGCTTCCTTCCTTTACCCCCTCTATTCTTTTAGCTTAGAACACCCCTTTCTTGGGTACACCCATATATAGGGTGGTTTAAAAACTAAAGATTGTTAAATCCTCTCTCAAATCTTTGAATAGAAGGGAAGTCAATGATATTGATCTCAAAGTTCTTTCAGCCTAGAACCATCTCTCTTTGATCCAATTATCTTGTTCCTCATCCCCCCTTCTACTTCCCTTAACTTAGTCGAAAAGCAGACTCTTCTAGACTACTTCTTAGCCCTCTCCTTTCAAGAATCTTTCTACAAACAAAAATCTAGGGTCACCTAGTTCAATAAAAGAGGGAGATAAAAATAATAATTTCCTCCACCATTACCTCCTTGTTAGGAGAAACAAATTCTCCATCACTTCTCTTGTATACCCTAAAAATTCCTTCCTTTCCAACCCCTTTGATATCAAGTAGTACCTTTTCAAGTTCTTTACAGATTTTATAGGAAAAGAGTGCCCCTCTTTACTAGGTCTCAATAATTTAAGAAAATATGTCAAGTGCCAGCTCTCCCACTAATTGATGGGCTTTATGCCCCCTTCTCTACCTCTAAAGTAAAACAAGTTTTTTAGTTTTCATCCTTCCAAAGCTCTAGGTCCCAATGGGTTAAATGGCCTTTTCCTTAGACAAACTTGGGACATCATAGGAGGAGATCTTCCTTTGGCTATGTTAGATTTCTTTACTTATATGAAGCTATTGAATGAGGTAAATGTCACTTTTATCACCCTTGTTCCCAAAACTCCCTCTCCCTCCTTAACCGTAAGACTTTATAACTATTTCCTACTAAAACATACTCTATAAAGTCATTGCTAAACTCTTTGCTAACTAAATCAAGCTTGTCCTCCCTTCTCTTATTAGTGCCAACTAATTAGCCTTTATCAAAGGCAAAAGGATAGGTGATAATATCTATCCTCCTTGCACGAGAAACCATTTTTAACTATCATCTTGACAATGGTCATAGCAGATGTACTTTCAAGATAGACCTAAATAAAGCATATGACTCTATTTAGTGCCCCTTCATCCATTGGATCAAAGAATGTATTTCCACTTCTTTTGTGGCTATCCTTGTTAATGGATAACCTACCTAATTCTTTAAACCTTGGAGACCTACTGTTTCCTTACTTGTTCATCATTTATATGGAAGCCTTTTCCCAAATCATCCATTTCCACACTTCCTCTCACTCTAACTTCTCCTATCACTAGAAATGTGATAAGCTCAAACTCTCTCACCTTTACATTGCCAATTATCTTCTCCTTTTATGTAGAGCTAACTCTCTTTCTATTCATACTCTCTTTCAAGCATTAACTCTTTTCTTCTCGTTATCAGGGCTTTCTATAAACCTTCTTAAAAGTCGATCTTTTATTGCTTCTTCTTCTCCCAACCTCCTAACCTTAGTCTCTAGGCTATCGGGCTTCTCTATAGGCTTTCTTCCTATCAAATGTTTAGGGCTCCCCCTTATTTCCTGTAAGCTTAGCAAAGAAGATTGCTCTCCTCTTTTAGACAAAATTGAATATAGAATTTCATCTTCGACTAATAAATCCTTATCCTTTATAAGTTGTCTCCAACTAGTTAATTATGTCCTCCATTCCTTCCATGTTTACTGGTCTTCCATTTTCCTTTTACCTACTGGGGTAATTAAAGAGGTTGAAAAGAAGTGTAGAATTTTCTTTAGAGTGGCAACTCCACCCTTGGCCATCATTCCAAAGTTAAATGGGAGGAAGTCTATCATCCATCTGAGGGAGGCGTAGGCATCGAACTTCTATAACCTTGGAACCAAGTCCTTTTAGCTAAAAGGATTTGGCTTCTTTTCTCAAATGTTGAGGCCCTTTAGGTTAAGTAGGTCCATAGTATCATTCTACAAAACAAAATCTTATGGCCTTAGTCCTCATCTTATAAGGACTCTTGGAGTTGAAAAAAGATCTTGAAAATCAAAGACAACTTCATCCAAAAGTCTAGATTTAACATTTTGAATGGTGCAGATGTTTTTCTTTGGTTTGACCCCTGGCACCCTGCTGGCATTCTTCAAAACACCTTCTCCCATCACATTATATATGATTCTAGGTTGCATAGCTATAGTAAAGTGGCCAGTATTATTCACAGTAATAGTTGGAGCTGGCCACCAACAAAATCTCTTGAGCTCATGGAGCTTAAACATATTTCCATTCCCTACTTCTCCCACATCATGAGAAAAGACCGTCATGAGTGGGATGTCAGAACTAAAACATTCTCCAACAAGGAAACCTATAATTTCTTATCCCTCCCTTTAACTCCCTACCCTAGGCTAAATTGATGTGGTCTTCCTACATTCTCCCAGACATGGTTTCACCATCTAGTTAGCCTTCAAAGGTAAACTTGCTACCAAAGATAAACTGTGGTTCACTCATTGTCCCAATTTTTGTATCCTTTGAAAATTTGATTGAAAGTCCCATGATCATCTCTTCTTTAATTGTAAGTATTCTAAAAGTTTATGGACCAAGCTCCTACACCTTTGCTGCCAAACCTAGAACCCTGGGTCTCTTCTTTCTATTAGGCACTGGTTGCTTCAGCTAATTAAAAGCAATTCTGTTCGTTCTTCCTTACGAAGAATTGTGTTTTTTGCGTGTTTATTCCTGTTGGAAGGAGAGGAATGATAAAATATTTAGGGATAAGCAGCAAAGTGCTTAGTGTCTCCTTGTCTCTACCTAATAGCTTGTAAGAGAGTATTTAGGGATAAGTAGCAAAGTGCTTAGTGTCTCCTTGTCTCTACCTGATAGCTTGTAAGAGAGTTTTTTCTCTCTACTCATTCTAAGACTACTAAATTCAATAACAATGGAATCAAGATTAAATGGAACCTTTAAGATGCTAACTATTCTATGTTGCAAGTCTTTTGCTAGTTTTCTCCTCAAGTTTACCCACCGATGCCAGCCTCTCTCGAAGAGTAACCTTACTTTAACAAATTTACTCCGACATAAGATCTTCCAAAAAGGGCCCACTGCCTACCAGAAATGAACCAATCAAGATTCGAGACTTTGATGATTTTGAAGAAGAAGCTACTGGTTCTGCCACCTCCTAGCCTGTTCCTCCTTACAACATTGGCTGAGAATCTGTTTAGCTCTAAAGCAGCCCCATTCCAGCCCAAGCTCATCTGGTTTTTGATTTTCAAAAAAGAAAGAGTGTCAATTCTGAAGCTCCTAAGGTCCGACAGAAAAGAGCTAAAACTGTCATCTACAAGTTGGCAAAGAAAAAGGAGGAATTAAAAGTCAAGAGCAAAAAACAACTAGCTGAGGTGAAGGAGGTTGGTCTTTTTAAGCCTTTAGCAGCCTTTGACCACTTCAATAACCCCCTTATTTTGAAAAAGATGTGAATTGGTAATGGCCTCGTTCCTGGATCCTAACAGACCCTTGGTTTTGGACAGTTAGCTTATTTTTGGACTTGCCTTTGCTTTTATTTTGTTTAAATCAACCTAGAATGCTTTTGGGTTTTCTTATCGTTCTTTGTCTTTTTGTTGCTCTGGCTTCTAATGGATGTTCCTGTCCTCCTTTTATTTTAAAGATTTCTTGCTAAGTGATTGTACAAACCTGTTTACTATTAATTTAATTTGCTTTATTATTGAAACAAAAGAACTGAAAGAAATGAATAGAAAACATAAGAAAAAGATGGAATGACAAAAAAACAAGAAAGGGAAATTCAAATACTCAAGAAAACATATTCAAGATTCAAAGAAATAATTAAGAAAATTTAAAAAGACACAAAATTGAACAAAAATAGAGGACTCAAATTAATTCAAACCTTGGTAATATAAGATGGCTCTGATACTAAAAACTGATAAGCTCTTCACCTTAGATTTGATGAAACACAAATCATGAATCCATAATCCAAGGACTGTTCAATATTATGCAAGAAAGATATTTCTACATCACCCATAAAATTTAGGAATGATTAGGGGTGATAAGGAATGGGATTGATCTTCACAAGCACCTGCTCAAAATAAAGCCAAGTCTTTAAAGAACACCAAGGAAGGATCTCTCTCAATTAATGAAAAAGAACACTCAATTTATTTTTTCTGAATCTTGCATCAACGAAGTCTCCTACATGCACAAAAGAAAGGGGTTTTATACTATTCTTAATGACTTAGCCATCCTCCATAAGGATAGGGATTGGGCTTTGGTCAATCCTAGTCTAAAACAACGAACTTTCTAATAGAAAAGCTAAAAAACAAGTTGATTAGGCCTAAAACAAACCCAAGATGTATATTGGCTTAGTTAAAACTAAAATACACTTATTTAAGTCCAAGATATCATAATTAAATATTTTAAATAAACAAAATAAGAAGTCCAAGAAATTAGTCTACAGATGCTCAAAACAACCTAGTTGTAACAAGTGAATTGTTTCAAGTTGTGCAACAAGTCCAACACATTTCTCCAAGCCTTGAATCATCATTATAAACGTAATTAATGTGTCTCTAGGTGTTTTAGCTTCTTTTATTGCATATAGATCTACTATCAGATTGATAAGAGATTCTTTAAACGTTTAGCCAGTGATGATGTTATTGAACCTCCAAGATTTTCTAATTGATATTTTTCCATAATATCACTTTGTTGAGCTTATTCAAGTGTTTCTTCTTACTATCCAAGCTCTCCAACAAGTCCCACTCCTTCTGCCTTTCCCAAAGACACTTGAGATTATTCATCTCAATTACCTACAAAAAGAAAGAAAAACACTATGCAAAGAAGAGTCATTATTGTTAGCATTAGAATAAACTTCCTTTTACATAAGTACAAGCACGGGCTGTCTTAAAAAATAAGCTCTCTTAATATCACTCTATTTTGTATAAAAACTCACATTTCTTTATTTATTTTCATTTTGCACACTTTTTTTATTTTTCACTCTCTTATTACTCATTTTAACCCAATCTCTCTCTTTCTTTTGACTTTGCAACCTCATTTACATTTTCCCTCTCACTCTTTTTTTTTTTTTTCTAATCTCACTTGATCTTTATATGCTTTTTTAAGGAGCAATGGGTACATGAGTAATAGGTTTTTCATTAATTACAAAAGAATATTGATATATAATCCCATTATGAACTACTCACTTATCACCTATCACATTGCAATAGGCGCCCTAACAAGATGTGACCAACATGCATGGGTACTACATCACATACTACTCATCCTTCTAATGCACAATAAATAAAGAAATTAGTACTTGCTTATACACCTTAACTTCACCACCTTAATTCAATCATTGCAATTTATAAGGTATATGATGCTTAAAATTAGGTAAACTTAATTTATCAACCAAGTTAATATTAGCATCATTAGTACAACTACCATTATCTATTGTCAAACTACATACCCTATCATTGATTGGGCATCTATTATGAAAAATATTATCTCTTTCGATAAGCTCTTTTACATGGACACTCAAAGCTAACCATATCACAAGAATTCCTCCATTTTCAACAAATTCTAGATCACTAGCATCATCTAAGGGTGGTGTAGACCATCATCCAAATATAATTTAGTTTCACTTTGAAAACCCCCCAACCATCTTCTTTAATCATGATTGTCCTCTTATTTGGACATAGAGAATCAATATTACCTGTACCCAAACATCTTACACATTTAATACCACAAGTTCTAGAAGTTTTAATTTCAGTTTACCTTGAGTTTTATTACTACTCCCTTGTTTTGAGTTCCTTATTGCATCAAATTTAGGCTTAGACCTTCTCCTTCTGTTTGCTCCAATTTGACTTCCAAGAAGTGGAACCCAAATTTTCTTAACCTTATTTGAGCTCTTTCTCTTTTATTGTTGCGCCACTTTAATATCAATGTGTAACATTTTTTTAACCTCCACATAGTGATCCAACTCTACCACATCTCTAATTTATCTTTAAGCTCATTGAAAAAGTATGCCATTATGGCTTCCCTGTCCTCCTCTACATTAGCTTTAGTTGTTAATCTACATCTCCTTGTGATAATCTTCCAAACTTTTACTCCTCCCTTAAGAAAAAAGGCTTTGCAATTTTTGGAATGATTGCCTATGACAGTGGCTAGAAACAAATCGACTTCTCATCACATGCTTCTTCCCCTCCCATGTGCCTATAGGTCTCTCGACATGTCACCCCCTACTGAGTATGAGTTGATCCCACTAAATAATTGCATAATCATTAAAATCTATAGAAACTAACTTCACCTTTTTGTCCTTAAAGTAGTTATGATAGGCAAAAGCTAACTCTACCCCTTTTTTTTCCATTCTAAATAAGCTCTAGGATCATTTTTCACTTAAAATGGTGGAAGTGTTCAACTGTATACTCCCTAAGATGTTATCAACCTTAACTATACTATTATGCCTAAATCTACCTACACTTGCCTTTAAGGCCTATTCTTCATCATATAAATCATCATCATGACCCCTTGCTAGTCATTGTGCTTTAGGCTACCCTTTATATACACTTGATTCTAGCCTTTCAAACTAATCATCGACCGCATCAAATCTCATGTTAAATTTCTCCAATGTTTATTACATAGTTTTCATGTATAATTTGATGTAAGAAACATTATTGTCTTTAATCTGATTTTTATTCATTTCTTCAGACATGTTTCATTCCCTGAAAAAATTATATTATTTTACCTCACAAACACTCCCTTATATGTTTCCCCTATGATTTATAGCATTTATGCTGATATTTCCCTCAGAATAGGCTTTTATCTTCTTTTAAGGTTGCACACTTTTATTTGTCCACTCTTTTTTTTTTTTTTCTCAATTCTTTAAGGAATTAATCCAAAAAACCAAGAGTATACTTTTGTCAAAACTAGAGACATCTTTATTCAGAAGTTTAGTTTTAAAATTGGGAATGGGGAAAGTGCTTTCTTTTAGACTAAACCTTATCACCTAGTAGGTATCCTCACTAAAAAGTTCCCTCCTTGAATTGCCTATGATTTGAGACTTAGTGCCTATAACAAAGTCTCGCACATTATCCATAATAATGCTTATGTTAGCCCTTTGCAAATGACCTCAACCTTTTGGTTCTTAAACAAATTTCCATCCCACACCTTCCCCATTAGCTTAAACCTGATAAGCTTGAGTGGGTGGGAAGTTCTAAGTCCTTCTCTAATAAGGAATCCTTTCAATTGCTAGTCCCCCTCCCCCCCCGGTGTCTCCCCTAATTTGGAGCGAACTGGTTTTGAGTATTGCCAACTTACCTTGGCATAGTTTGATTCTATGGCTAGCTCTCAAAGGAAACTTTACAACTAGAGATAGGTTGAGGATTAAACACTACCCTAACTTCAATATTCTTTGCTTGGTAGATGGTGAAAGCCATGATCATTTATTCTTTAACTACCCTCATTCCCTTCAGCTTTGGTCCCACTTGATGCACCTTAACCTCCTTACATGGTAACCTCTTTCCATGTCCTCAACGGGGATTTTTGTTCTCCAAAACTCAAGGACCAACTCAGCAGAAGGGATTCTGCTAAAAACTTCACTCTTTGTGACCACACATATGATTTGGAAAGAGAGGAATGATAGAATTTTTAAGAACAAGGCTACTATTATCCATAACCTGTGTGCCTCCATAATTTAGATAGTGCAAGAAAGAGAGGAATGATAGAATTTTTAAGAATAAGCATGCTCTTGTCCATAAGTTTTGTACCTCTACGATTCAGATAGTGCAAGAAATCTTTTCATCTATCAACTATCAAATATGTCATCCTTAGGTTTCATAACCCAAATATCAAACTTAACTAGATCCTTTAATTTCTTAATCATTTTTTTTACAGGGCCATCTGTTATCCCTTCCATTGCTACAGGTCTAGCTCCCCCTCAAAATCAACCTTAAGAAGTTCTTATGCTAACAAGGTAACAAGCCTTACTGTAGCGAATCTACTTTCAAAGGAAGGCTGCCTTGAGACTAAGCTAGGCTGCTAGAAGTGAACCAACACAAATTCAAGACTCAGGAGATTCAAAAGATGAAGACACATCCCAATCCTTTTCTCAGAAAGTTATTGCCTGATCCCATCTAAGTCCTATTATTAGGGCAGGTAGTTATCCTCAATAGGCTGCTCTACCATATCCCCCTATGGCGAGAGGAGTAGTGGATAGCCATCTTCCCATATTCTTCTTGTCCCAAAATAATCGAGCTCTTGGGCTAGATAGAGCTAAGATTAGGCAGAAATACAAGACGTTAGCCCTTAAAAACTCAAGGAAACACCATAAGACCTCTATCTATAAAACTCACAAAGAGAAAGATGTAAAGAAGCCAAGAAGTTCTCGAGTGCAATAGGAAGAGGAGAGTAAGTTGTTGTGTGTAAAGCCCTTTCCAGCATTTTATAGTTTTGTAGTCACCCTTGAGCTTTGGATTTAGCACCCACTTTGAACAAGTAATAGTCGAGCCACTGATTTGGTGGTGTCCTATACCTTATTTAATTTGCTGCTCTCTCGATTTTCATTTCTATTTTGTTTTAGATGTTATTTTTTCCTTGGCCTACAGGCCTTAGTGATTGTTTCATGCCCTATTTTAACCATTTTTTAGCCTTTTTCTTTTGTTTATAGTTTTAGTCCATTTTTTAGGGGCTCCCTTGAGTTGTGTATATAGTCTCCTTTATGATCTTTAGTTAAATTTAGTTCTGTACTATAAAAAATACTTATAGCACCCAAAAAAACAAATAAATTAGCCCACATTAATTAAGAAAAGGGATTTAAAGAAAGAGATGGAATCAAATAAGAGAAAATTTTAACATTGAGACAAGAAGAAAACAAATATTTATTTAGATGAAAAGAGTGCAAGGAAGTTCATATTTGAACGAACAAAATTTTAGAGTGAAACACGAAGGAAAACAATATTTAGAATGCTAAAAATTGAAAGTACTAATTATCAATAGATAAATAATATAGAAAATGGCATTTCAAACTATATATGGTGTATTGGCTTTCAATACTAGGCACCAATCATAAATCTTTATTTCTGTATAGATCTTTCTTTTCATTTATTTCTTTGATTCTTTTTTTTTTTAATTTTTCCATTTCTTTTTCAAACTAATTGAAATTAAATGTAATCAAGATGAAAATAGAATTTAGAATTGTAAGTAACCAAAATTTCTTTTTTGTACGATGAATATAATAGAAAAGAACAAATAGAAGGATAAAAGATACAAAGAATAATTAATGAATGGATAAGCAAACTTGATTTAAAAGCCAAAGCTAATACCAAATGTGAGAGATGAGCAAGACGCTCTTGAGTGAGAGTCTCTGCTAGGGTCTCTTCTTTTGGCTCCACTCTTTTTCATTTTGTTTGGCCTTATTAGCCTCTTAGCCTTTTTTGTTACCTTCGTTCCTTTTTTTGGCATGTCGGCACCTATACATAGGTTACGTGGCAAGCCCTTTTCTTCTTTGGTTCTCTAATTTCTCTCCTCTCTCTTGAATTCGATTTCTCTTCTTTGTTAATTTGCCTTATGGCTGTTCCCTTGCCCTCGGCTCCCTTTGTTCCTCCTAACCTCCTGAACCCTCTCCCACTATAGGCTAACCTTCCTCAACTTTGGTTATCCCTACTATGCCTAACCCTTCTCTCACTAAGACATTGACCCCTTCTTCTTTGTGTCCTTCCCCTTTATGTTTTTTAAAACTCGGCTCCCTTCCTCCTGCACTAGGCGGTGCGCTCCATTTCCCATGTCTCCTCTTTTGGACCGTGGCCCTCCCCTCAAGAAGCTTCTCTATTGCCCGTGACGAGGAATTACCCCCTCCACTTGTTTCTAAATCTAGGTGAGACATGGTCACAGAGGACCTTGTCCTTATTGATAATGATAAATTTTAGTTCTTTCCCTCTGGCAGTTCTTGGGGATGTGATTCAGGTCGAACCCCCTCTTGATATTGCTGAGTGAGGAACTAAGCATCTTTACACATGTTTGGTTAGGTTTTTCTTAGGGAAAAGGCTCACTTACCCGGTGGTTCAGTAGACGGTGGCTTATTAGTGGAATTCCTTTGGGCTCCAACAAACCCTAATCACAGGGGAGGATTATTACCTGTTCTGTTTCTCCTCTGAGGATGGTGTTGAAGTAGTCTTGGACCAAGGCTCTTGGCATATATTCGGTAGGCCTCTTTTTCTCAAGAGATGGCAATGGTGTGTCTCTTTCTTAGTGGATCAAGTTTTAGTGGCCCGGACATGGGTCCATTTTTAGAATATACCACTGGAATACTGGATGGAGGATGGCATTAGCACGCTGGCCAGTGCTGTCGGAAAACCTATTCAAGTTGACGCTACGACCTCTAAACTAAAATGTGCCCATTATGCTTGGTGTTGGATTGAGGTAGACTTATTTAGACCTTTCCTTGAATCATATCAACTAGATATTTATAATGTTTAGGACTAGAAATCGTGGGTTCCAATAGACATATCCTATGAATGGAAGCCCTTGGCTTCCTCCCTTGCCAAGTGGAAATGACGTGCTATGGGGAAAAAATTTGCTTCTGGCTTCTTTGAAGAACTCCTTGCCTTGGATCCTCCTCAAGCCCCTGTTGGTAATGTCAGTTGTTTGGAGGATGAAGGTGGACTTCTAGTGGCCACCAGCTCTTGTCCTCTAAACCTGCATCCCTTGCTAGCCTCCCTCCTTCCTTGGGCTGTTAATTTAGCCAAGTCCTAAGACTCTGCGCCTCTCCCAATCATCCCCCCTCAGGTTCTGCCTGTGAATATAGATACCACTAATGATGTCGCTTCTGTTTATGTAGGTATGAGATTCAACTCTAGTCTTAGTGGTTCTGTCAGGTCAGAGTTAAGGTCTCCCTCACCAGTTAGGCTAGAGTCATCCCCTCAACTTGCTACACCATGGGTAGCTAGCCCTTCTACTGCCACTCCTTCTAGCGATCTGCTTTTGCCTGACTCCACCAAGGCTCCTCCTGAGGTTCTTATAGACCTGGATCCTGCTACCGATCCTTTTGAATTTATAAGTACTTCCCTTTTACCCTTGGGTCCTTGTCTGATGGGGATTTTTATGATGATTCCTTGGCCCTTAAAGCAGCTATGTCTATAGACCAGGGGAATAAGTTTACGAGGGAAAAACAAAAGGGCTTACAGTCCGATAATGAAGTTTGTCCTCTGGAATGTTTGAGGACTTAATAGACCTAGTAAGGCCCTTAGACTCAAGAATTTTGTCAGGCAAGAGAACCCCTGTTTTGTTTGCCTTCTAGAGTCGAGACTGAAGAATCCCAATAAGATTGAGTCCATTGCTTCCTCTCTCTTTTGGAACTATGCTTTTGTTCATAACTTTCAGCAAGCTACCTATGTAAGAATTATTTGTGTTTGGAATTTTAACCTGGCGTCTTGTCAACATGTCCTCTCTGCTACTTAATTCTTGCAACTATCTGTCTCTATACCTAGGATGGGGCACAATTTTTTTCTTGTGTGTATGTTCTTCATGATGTGGCCTCCTACCTTCCCCTCTAGCGAATGATCGAATACACCCATTATCAGCCTGCTTCCTCACCATGGCTCCTTGCTGAGGATTTTAATATAATAGTGGCCCCATCTGAAACATCTAGTCCCTCATCCTTTTGTTTGGTAGGGTCTTTAAGCCTGAGAGATTGCTTGTTTGATTGTAACCTTGGTGACCTTCGATCCTCTGGTCAGTTCTTCACTTTGTCTAACAAACAAGCTGATCCC
>JAOXYD010001541.1:0-15682 GCA_028565735.1 Pinacopodium congolense | reverse complement strand
ACTATTAAAAGAACTTCCACTTCCAATCTCATAATTCAATCTTTGCCTTCTATTTCGTTCAGCCTGATGATCTTCAACTATTATTTTCATCTGCCATTTTATATCATGACTAACTTTTTTACACGGTTCTACATCACCTTTAATTCCAGCTCAGTGTCTCTTCAACCTTGTAATTCCCCACCTTTCAAATGTTTGTCACAATACACACATATGGTATGGTTTTTGAAACCAAAAACTGCTATTGCATGAGCCCAAGCTGGGTCATCAAATCGACCATGAACAATTGAATTCTCAGGACTACTTGAACTTCCCTCCATTTACCTATAAGAATAAATGAAATAACATATTAAACACAACCTCTTTTACAATTCTGCATATATCAAACACAAATAAGATCAATCATTTACAATTATGTATATGTCAAACGGAAATAAGATCAATCATTTACAATTCTGTACACAAATAAGATCAATCATTTACAATTCTGTACACAAATAAGATTCATCCATTTACAATTATGCATATGTCAAACACTAACAAGATAAAGCATTTACAATTCTGCATATGTTAAGCACAAATAAGATCAAGCATTTACAATTCTACATATGTCAAACACAAATAAGATATCATTTACAATTCTGTACACAAGTAATATTCAAGCATTTACAATTCAGCATATGTCAATCACTAATAAGATTAAGCATTTACAATTCTACATATGTCAAACACAAATAAGATCAATCATTTACAATTCTGCATATGTCAAACACAAATAAGATCAATCATTTACAATTCTATACACAAATAAGATTCAAGCATTTACAATTCAACATATGTCAAACACTAATAATATTAAGCATTTACAATTCTGCATATGTCAAACTCAAATAAGATCAAGCATTTACAATTATGTATACGTCAAATACAAATAAGATCAATCATTTACAATTCTGTATACAAATAAGATTCAAGCATTTACAATTCTGCATATGTCAAACACTAATAAGATCAAGCATTTACAATTATGTATATATTAAACACAAATAAGATCAAGCATTTACAATTCTACATATGCCAAACATAAATAAGATCAATCATTTATAATTTTGTACACAAATAAGATTAAAGCATTTACAATTCTGCATATGCCACAAATAAGATCAAGCATTTACAATTTTGCATATGTCAAACAATAATAAGATCAAGCATTTACAATTCTGCATATGTCAAACACTAATAAGATCAAGTATTTACAATTATGTATATGTTATAATCCCACATTTGGAATTCTGCATATGCCAAACATAAATAAGATCAAGCATTTACAATTTTGCATATGTCAAACAATAATAAGATCAAGCATTTACAATTCTGTATATGTCAAACACTAATAAGATCAAGCATTTACAACTCTGTATATGTTATAATCCCACATTTGGAATTCTGCATATGATACAAATAAAATTAAATGAAAACTAAACTATAAGACTAAAAGAAATGCATCTTTTTCTATGCCATACCTAAAGTCAAGGAACATAAATTATCAAATAAACACCCTCCAGACAAGAGGCAATTTTCTTTTCCATCAACTATCCTGAATGTGGAAATTTCACTTGCAACTCTTTCATTTCAATAATTATCAATTACAATTCTCAATTTAATTTGGTTGAGACAAGGAGCAAGATTACAACAACCACCTACTTATACAGGATATCTAGCAAAGAACAGCCAAAAAGATCTGAACTCGATCATGAAACCTGGACGTGAATGCAGCAACGCCTGTTCCGGGATAAATTTATTAGAGAACATCCATATTCCTATATACATGTAAATAGTAATGCAAGTAGGCAAAAGCTCAAATCTTTAGTTCTTTTCCTCTGAGAAAGCAGGAAAGACAGAAGAGAACTACTTTGAGACAAATCTTCAATAAATAGAAGTATTGCCCACATTGAAACAATCAAAATAGTCCATAAATGTCCTGAAATAATTGGAAAAACTCATTCTAACAAAACAGGCTTTATACCAAATACCAAATTATGAAAGCCAATTGCATCTTTTGAACTTCAATTTTGAAAAAGAAATCCAAACTATTAAACTACACCTTCTACAACACCACTCTACCACAAACTGCAGTTGAAAATTGTGTTTAATAAATTTGTTGATAAAATGAATTCTATTCTAACTACAAGTCTAAAGGCAAACGAGAAAAAAAAAAAGGTTAACCATAAACAATTTGAATTGCAGTAGCTAACTCCTAGAGGTTAACATTAGTTACTCTCTATACAAACAGAGTAGAACTTCAGGATTATAGAGAAACTGAACTACAGAATCTTGAAGTATCAAGTACTTAATAACACTTAAAGTTTAACATAGTTACAACTCTGCTGAACTCACATTTAGAACATACAATATTACACAGAAACAAAATGACTGATGTTCCCTTAATCTATTTCTTAATCTGCAGAACTCACATTTAGAACATACAAGATCCCAACTATACACATTAATGCAAGAATTTCTTCAGAAGTTGTTCAATGATACAATCACAAAATAAAATAATGAAGAAACTTCTTCAAACGTTCAAGAAATTCAATAAGAAAGGCATGAACAACAATACCAAAAACCTATAAAAGTTGTCTAAAACCTGTAAATTTATCAAAGAAGCAAACCTAGCATCATGAATCATAAAGGCTCAAGTTTAAAACGGAAAAGAAAGGCTATCATTAAAGACCAAAAGAAGAGCATCGACGAAGAAGCGAACACCGGTGAAGAAGAAGTGACCACCGACCAAGAGGGAGAGAGCACCGGTGATGAACTAGATGAAACGACTAGTGGTGACGAAGACGAAGCCACCATCGGTGAAGAAGAAGCCACCACCGGCAAAGAAGATGCTACCACCGGCGAAGATGACTTGAGCAACGGCGAAGAGAAGAGAGCGAGAGTCGGGAGTTGGGACGGGACCGAAAAGAAGAGAGCGAGGGAGACATAGTGACAGACCTAAATTCAGGCCTATCACTCAACTTTGTTTAATTTCAAATTCATCCTTGGTACGTTCCGGTACCAATTATCGGTATGGTACTGGCCGGAATACCCGGTACCAACCGGCATCCAAATGCGAAACAAAATCCGTAAATTCTGTTTCGTTTTTCGGCCGGTATGGTGCGTTCCGGATGAAATGGAACGGAATTAACAACTTTGTCAAAAATAGAAGTAAAAAAAAGGGTACTAAGTAGACCCACCTTTAAGGCTTTTCTAGGACCTAAACGGTAAGGGTATAATGGCGTCATTTAGGTACCTTTCAAACAACATTTAGGTATCAATCACAATATTTCTAGTTGGATCTCCTCCCTTCATTGTCTACAACTTGTGAAACCTGTCTCTAACTTGCTCCGAACATATTTATTGAGATTTTGAAGCCAAAAACAAGGGAGAAGACATAGAAAACACATTTCGAGAGCCAAAATTTCGATCATCTTTAAATTTAGGGCGTATTTTTTGTGTTCTTGATCTTTTTAATCTTATTTTACATATTCAAGCTTTTATATGAGGATTATAACAACTTAGACACATGATTCAAATTTGTAAACATGTTTATAGTCATTTGTGGTGCATTATAAACCTCTTTTTACATTGAAATCCATTCCTTGTTCTTATTTTTTTTAAGAATATGATGAATATGATAAGTATCTTTTGTTTCTTGATTTAAATGAGTAGCTAATTTAATTTTTGGTAGAGGAATGGCTAGGAAATGATCTAAATATGTTTCATGATTCCATGTATGATTTAAAGCTGTCTTTTATTTAAATGAAGAGCTTAATACTTATTCTAACTGGATCACTTAGACTAAAGTTAAGAAACAACTTAGGATCTGAAAAATCTACCTAATTTGATGAAACTTTTGTTAAACAACCTAATTTAAATCGTTACATGACCAAACCTTGATTTATATTAAAGGTTATAATCTAAAAATTGGAATTTTTGGATTAAACTTCTTAAACTTTAAGCCTAATGCTTAAGATTGATGAATGACCAAACTTTAACTTAGGTAATTAGAGAAAAAGCTTTGTCTTAACCATAGTATTGCTTTGATTTAGTGAAGTGACCTTAGGGAAAGCCTTTCAATCCTTAATCAATCCATTTAGATAATTAAAATGAATTCCTTAACCAATTAATCTATAAGGCAATCCTTAAACCCAAACTTAGTCATCTTTACATAACTTGACATTTTAAAGTTAATTTGGCAATTTTAGTTATTAATTTCATTCGAATTGGTCTCTCTAGATAATTGTGACCTAATTGACTTAGTACTTTCAATTTGGAATCCTCGTGAGAATGATAATTCAAATCTTAAATATTCCATTATATTATTTGTGATTAGAATACTTGCCGAAATGTTATTTTAGAATTGTTAAAGGAGAAGTGTGCTTCAACTGCTTAATTTGGTAACTAATTTGGATAAAATTGGACTTAATATGTCCAATAAATTGTTTGTTGTTTGTTTGTTTAACCCACGGAAATCCAAGCGTTAGCTAGATTATCATTCGTTATACTCTTAATTCATTAGTGAATATTTAGATTGAACGTTGTTTATTTTTATTTTCGTTCATCCTTTTTATTTATTTCACTCAAAATTTGGATTCATTTAGATAATTAAATATTAATTGATCTAGTGTTACGCTCATATTTTTAGGGAGACAATACTTGATTTCTTACCATTTTATACTACTTATAAATAAGTTGTGCTTCCCTTTAGTTGGTCTATGATTAAATTGGTCAAAATTATAGTATAGTTAGACTGTAACAAGTTCTTGGCATTATTTAGGGCATCTAGTTGTTAGTACTAGGGATATTGATGTTGGTTATTCTAGACTTTATTTTATTTTATTTCTACGTCATTTTATTTTATTTGATATTATTTGAGTTCCAGTTATATACACAGTTGTCTTTTTATGATTGCAGATAGGTGCTAACAAGGATATGCAAAACTATTTAGACTACTAATGGTATGACAACTGCATGGCTTCGGTTAAGGGGAGAACAGTTGAGTGGATGGCTTATGAGCACTACAAGAGTGACATTTATAGATTTAATGCGATACATCATCCAGATCATTCTTAGATTAATCAACCTTACTTTAAGTCACCTTTACAAAGTTGCTATCAACAGCAAGAAGAAGAATCAAGGCTGAGGGAGTTACTAATAAGGGTCATCTCCACATCCAAGGAATCAAGGTTAATAGATCTATTAGAGAAGTCCAAAGCCATATTAGAAGCTTGAATCCAAGCTGTAAAGGCCTCAACTTCCAACTTAACTCTATAAGTGGAGCAATCAATTGAACAAGAAAAGGAATCAAGATTGGAAGAGTTATTTAGTAATTTAATATTCACGAATGAGGTCAAACTTGAAAGTATGGAAGCTCGATTAGAGATTGCTATAGCATCCCTCCAAAACTTGGTGATACAAATAGGGCAAATGATTGAACTAATTATAGAGCATGAACAAATGAATATGCTCCACATTATAGAACTGGAACTAAATGAGCAAAGTGAAGAAAATACGAGTAGTGGAGAGCTAATTAATGAGCTAATCAAAAAGGAAGAAGAAGTTGTTTTTGTTGCTAACTTCACTAAAGAAAAATGTTTACCTCCATTCTTTGATTTTATTGGTATCACAAATTTTAATTGCATGCATGAAATGGGATACCAAAATCCTTTGCTAGGGTACCTCACATAAGTAACTGGAGGTGTGGAGAGAAAAATGGTGGTAGGTGTAAAAACTTGTACACTATTGGTAAGTCATCTTGAACATGAGAAATTTGGCTGGAGGTATAGATATAATAAGAGAATCATTATTCTCTACTATTAAGGTATATCTAAAAGACCTTAAAAAAGCGCTTTTTGGGATGCAACCCAACCATTTAAGTTTGAGTACTTGCTTTCTGGTTGGATCATAGATTTTAATTTCTGTTATTTCAATTTAGTTTTGTTTTTATCTCTATGCTTTCACTTCTTTCTTTCATGGCTTGAGCTATAATTTTGTAGTTATCATGGATTGTCAAAAGAGCGACAATGAAAAAATTCAAGGGAGTTTATTTTACCCATTCTCTCCCTTTTGTTGATATTAATGTTATTTGAACATCGAGGATGACGTTTAATTCAAATGTAGGGGTAAAGGGAGCATAATAGATATTTATCTCCACTTGAATTTTTGAGAATTTAAAAGTAATTATTTTGGATGTTTACTTAAAATAAATTTAAAAGTTATTTGATTGTTTATTGAATTACTTATATGCGATTAATGTAGTTAAGATGGTTAATGATGAACAACTCTCAATTAGCTACTAAATTTTTATTTTATTTTATAAGATTGCATATGATTGGTGACCTTATGCCATGTTAGGTCTCTAATGATATTCTATATAGATTTTTATGTAAGTTTGGAATGGGGTGTTTGTTTAAATGAATTTCTTAGTTTAAAATGAAAAAAAAGTATGTAAATAAGTGAGCATAAATAATTTCACTTCGCTGGCTTCATACTAATAAAAAGATTGAAGTTAAAAAGTGGTGCTAGTAGTTGGCTAATGTGAGGTGACTTAGTTGAATAACAAGGGATGTTCATGACAAAGTGTTCACTTTTGTGCCAAAATATTAAGTCACTTCTTAAACAAAACTATAATGCTCTAATAAAAAGATAAGAAGAAAGAAAAAGAGAAAGAAAAAGTTAAGTTACCTTTGAACAAGTTTATATAATGATTTATATATAACATGTGGGGTTATTTTGACCAATTAGATGAATGTGTGTGTATTGAGTCATGTCTTAGTTATGATGGAGTTATGATATATTGGTTATGTTGATTGCATTGATTTTATTTTAGTATCTTAATAAGCATTAAACTACTTTTGAACTTATTCTAAAGGTGTCGAAATAGCTGCTTGAGGACAAGTAACAATTTAAGTGTGAGGGTGTTGTTAAAAGTGATATATTAGTTTTCATGCCATATTTTAATTTTTTTCACACCTAAATATCTATAAAAATTTTCCTCTTTGGGAGATATTTTGATCAAATTGAAGATTCATGCTTATTTGGACTTAATGGGATGAAAAAGAATAAAAAAGGACCTCAAAGATGCAAAATGAAGTATTTTTCCTATGATGTAAAAGTCTATCAACAACGAGTGTTGAAAGGATTAATGGCACTTTTGATAACTTGAAGAACCATTGTTGAAGCCCGACTCTGGGACTTAAATAGTGGTAGTTAAATTACGTCTTTTAGGAGCTTATGAACTATTGTTTAGGTCATTTTTAAGTGTTGTTTTTGATATTTTTGAAGGACAAGGTGGAGATTTTACCTCCAAACCCTATCAGCATTAAAAAAAAAGAAACTCAAAAGAAGTTCTAAAACAGTTGAGGAGAGGAGAGGAATATATCGAAAACATTTTCTTTCTTGTTTTGTAGTTAGGGTTAGGTTTAAGTTTTCTTTTCTTTTGTTACTTCTTTACCTGGCTTCAATGGATTGGAGTTCCCAAGGGCCTTCAAAGTAGATTAAATAGAGGGTTTCAATGAAATAGACCAATTTTAGTTGTATTATTTTCTCCTTTTATCTTATTTTATATTAACTCTTATTTTTCGTTAATGGATTTATGCTTTTTATATTATAATTACAGTTTAATTATTGAATATGTGTGCTTAATTTGTTTACCTAGAGATAAGATTAAATGATTTTGTATGTTTGGAAGGTTTTTTCCTAGTTAAAGTGCTTGATTTAATCTTACTTAGGTTAGCCATCTTACTTAAAATTTTAGATGGTTAAAGGACCTAAGATCATTAGCTTTTAATTATTGGAAGATTATTTAGGTAACACAATTAAAATTAGATATTGATTGACTTTAAGGTCTTTCGTAGGGGTTCTTAGATCTAACAAACTTAGGTTTAAGTATCTTGTGATTCATGCCTTTTATTCCAATTTATTTATTAGATCAAATACATTAATTGAATTTAAAAGAGAAAAGATCTTTCCATGACCAATAGTTATATCTTATTTCAGTGATGAACACCATAAAGATGTCCAACAAATTGTTTCTTATTTGTTCAACTTATAGAAATCTGAGCCCTAACTAGATTATCATTTGTTAAACTTTTAATTCATTAACTGATTCTTATATTAAACCTTGTTTATTTTTATTTTTATTGATCCTTTTTATTTCTTTTACTCAAAATTTTGAATTCGTCCATATAATAAAACATCAATTGATCTACTGTTACGCTCAGATTCCTAAGGAGATGATACTCGGTTTTTTATTATTTTATACTACTTGTTGACAAAATGTGCTTGCCTTTGGTTGGTCTAGGATTAGATTCGTCAAAATTATAATATAGCTAGCCTATAACAAGGCCTCCTCACTCACTTGCTCATTCACTCCTTTAACAATTACAACATCTTCTGGTGGAATTGATTCTGTTAAAGGAGTTTCACATTTTCTTAAATGATATTAGTATTGTCTAGTCCCATTAGATCATAATAGTCATGTCTCTTAAATCTTCTATCTATTGGTTTCCATTCCTTTTCTATTTATTTCTAAGTTGATTTCCAATGATAGGAAATTATAACTTCATCCTCCAATAAATTGTCCATTTCATCTAACTTCATTATAGGGATGATGTCTCCTAGTTTCTTTATTTAGCTTAGTCTCAATGTAAATTTGTGCAAAACCAATTCTTCTCATTGATGTCATAACCTCATCCATGCTTCTGTATCTTTCTATATAGCTATCCAGGTAGCTGAGGCCTATAGTGGATCAATAGTCTAGAGGACCATTGTAAAATTCATCCAAATTGGGATACGGTATAACTTTATTGATTCTAAGCTCATGTCTGGCCCCACCTTTGTCGAAATATCGGTCTATCTATAATGTGCCAGGGGCCATTTCTTGACCTTACAGTCTTTATCACTTGAAAAGTTGGTCTTTTCTCCAAGAAAAAACCAACCACGTAGGATTTTTGTTTTTCAGACCTTTGCTTTAAGATTTCAATTGGAGGAGTAATTGGTCTAACATTTCTATTACCTATAGGCAGGATGAATATGAGTTTATCCACTAGAGTTAGGTCACTAACCACTTGACGATAAGAGGGAACCTTCTTGCTACTAGTTGACTGGCAGACCTTTGGAAGGGGCATTCTGGCTATTCAAATGTGGGGATAAGATCTTATTAAGACTATTAAAAGTAGAAGCTAATACTTTTGACAGAGTAGGCAATGGTCCCTTCTCAAGCTTCACTAACTGCTCCACCATTTAGCTAGCCATTATTAGAGTCAAAAGAAGTAAGAGGGGGAAAGTCCCTTGTATTGCCCAGAGTAAGTACTATAGGAGCTAAACAATAGCCAAAAAAGATAAAGAACACATTACAAAAATTTTAAATTTTCATTACTACAAAAAGAAAGGCGAGAAATAGCCAAACCTTGAAAATACTCAAGCTCATTAAGAAGATGATTTGAGGGAGGAGCATAGCGATAATACAAATGCAAGCCAAGGAAATAGTCAATCACACTCATGCAACAACTATAGCAATTAGAGAGAAGTGAGAGCTTCTCTCTTTAAGTCTCTTTGTTAGTTTCTCTTACATGTCAATTGTTACTAAATACATTTTCATAGTGATAACTATACTTATAGTGTAAATAGAAAAGAACATTAGAAAAAGAAAAACTTGACTAATAATTAAATTAAAAAAAATTTACAACACAATTTATTTCATGTTACTTTTTAAAAAATAGTAATATCACATAATTTTTAATGTATTTCACCCTTTTATTCTGCATCCAGTCATTATAGATTTTAAAATTTTTATTATAAATTTGTTATATCATAAAATTGTATTTCTTATTTTAAAAGAAAACTAGTTCTAACATTAACAATATTCATATCTCATCATAAAACTTTAGGACGTTAAATAATAAATTATTTAAGATTAAACATCTATGAGTACCTAGAGAGATTAAAAAATTAGGAAGCCTACTATTAGGTTGGATATCATAATATATTAAAATTGTATAAATTTTCATTTTAAAGAAGATGTAGTTTATATATAATAAGAGTTTATATCTGAACACAAAATTTTACAGTATTAAGTTAGATGTCTCATTTTAGTATTTAAGTCTTTAATTGGTGCTCATACTTGATGTAGAATTTTAATAACTTAATAATTAGAAAAATGATATATTCTTATACCTTCATATATTAAGCCTAATTCTTATTGAAATTACCATAAACAAATTAAATTGATGGTGAAGTACATTTTTTACAAAATCTTAATTTTCTTTTAATAAATCTCATTGTAAAATAATTAATTACTTTAAAAAATAACAAATAATTAAGAATTAAATGAACTGAAAGAAATTTAGATATTTTATTTTTTATCATTAGGTAGATTACAAATTTTCGTTTGAATTCCAAGATCTTGATGATAGTTTTACTAGCTTTGACAAATGTAAGTTTCAAAAATCTTCTAAATTTTTTGATTATACATTTCTCAAATCAAATCTTCTATTATATAATATTGAGTGAAAAGAAGTACAAATTCACAATGATAAAAAGGCAAAATAGATTACAGTAGTTTAACCTATTATTTATATTACCTATTCAAGTTTAATAAAGAATTTTCAAATTATTAATCCTTCTCTTTTCATAAATAAAAGAAAGTGAATTAAAATTATATTTTTAATCATTATGTAAAACTCAATTTAGTATCTCTTTTCTAAATCAATATTTAAGAAATTCTTTGTATGGGAATGTTACATTAATTTATATGATTGGTCAATATTCATTGGTTTTAATATTTTCACTTAATATGGTACACATAATAATAACCATAAGAGAAAAATAATCAATATATTGATTAAGGATAAAGTTTTTTCTCTTAAATTTATTTATATTTTAATCAATTAATATGAAAACTATTTTTCTCTTTAATTTTTAAAAGCAATATGAAGGCAATTAATTCTAAGGTACATTAATAATAAACTAACTCACAAGAAAGATCACTCGTTATTCTAATTATGATATGAAACCTTTGAATTTAATATTTTGATAAAGAAAAAAATATTAAAACAACGAAAATTATAAATTCTTATTAGGTGATAATTCTTTGATTCTTTTAAAAAAATTTAAAGATGTAGCATAATACAAGAAAATATAAAATATCTAAAAAAAATTCTATATCATAAGGCAATTTCATATAAAATTTTAAACAATAAAGTAAAAAACATGGATAAAAATTTGGTCATGACTATATAGATTTAGGAGGTGACTAGGGGCCATCACTTTGAAACCCCCAATGGCCTTTGTGCCAAATGGACATATTTTTAATTGGATAAATGAACAGACATGTAAAGTGTAATAAATAATGAAAAGGGTTAATTCGGTAAATTGCAAAGGCTAAAGACTTTGAAACTATTCCACCACCTCCTTCATTGTTTTTGCAATTTCAGGAGATTGTTTCACTTTGTCTCTTAAACATATGATTGACATTAAGTGTTGAATCTTTGGAATTTAGGGCTATGTTTTATTATGCAAGATTGGTTGTTATCTAATTACATTCTTCTTGCTTCCTTTGTAGACTGATGCCCATTGTGTATAATATTTCTTACTTATGTGTACCTAGATGATGGCAATTCCATTGTGCGTTATCTTAAATTAGCTTCATGGAATCATTTTGCTTTGATTATGCATAATGTGTGTGTGTATATATATATATAAGGCTTCACAGTATGTGATTGATGAAGAGGGTTGGAATTATAGGTATTTTTAGGGCTAATATGTTTTTGAGTTAATAGTAATTTTGATTGACTATTAACTTCTCACTATTTATGGCTAAATTTAGTGTTAAGAAAATGTAATAAACAATATGAAAGACTATTTTTGTGTCTATTGTTAGAATGATTGAGTATGAGTTTTAGTTATTTTTCATTAGACTAATAGAATTTCCTATTTTGAGTGTTGTTATCCTCATAAATGGAAATTTTCTTGCTTGAAACTGGTTCCATTCTGGTTGTAAATCATAAAATAATTACGGTTTTTTCAATATATGCAAGTTGTCTTACTTTCATATTGGCCAATTCACACAAAAAATATGTTATCCATCTCTTTCCCGCTTTTTACAATACTATTATTATTTTTATTCTCTACTCCTCATATTTTCTCTTTTTTTTCTTGTCTACTCTTCTCATAAATTTTTTATATTTTTGTCTCCATGTTTCCTAGATTTGTACAGTAATGTAATGTATTGGCATATAGTACTAATTTATCAATTAATGGTTATTACAATAAGATAGTGAAAATTAGCTAGAGTCTGTTCTATCTTTTGATAATTCATTGTCTATTCATAATGTTAACAATTTGGTGAAGTGTTTAACAAATATCAATGTCACCATATAGCTTAGTAGGCCAATGATAAGACCATAACGATTTTTGAGACATTAATGATATATTTGTGTGATTTTTTCTGGTCGCAGATCAAGAAGGAGTTGAGTATGATGTGTCAACTATTTTAAGTTATAGGAATATTTAAAGTCATATATTATAGAAGAGGTGCAGCTATGATTAATGTCACCCTTGGTATGGTTAGATGTATGATAACCTTTAGAAGTCGACCTTACAAAATTTTATGTATGAAAATTTTGTACCATGATTAAAATAGTTTGCCCATTATCTTACAAAAAGATTGTAATTCAATTTATAAAATTGTGTTTTGTTCTGAGAAATGTGTTGAATTTTATTTCTATTTTTGTGTATTGTTTTTTTTAATAAAAGGATGTTCCACCTATGTTTTAATGAAAACAAAACATTATTACTAATGTGTTTGTTGAGTTTATTGTGTTTAAGGTTAAGTTGGATGAAACATATCATAAAAATCTATGAATCTTGAGTCTTGGGTTTGAATAATATGTTCAAAGCATGTTGGAGTTATATAAAGACCAAGTTAATGAGAAGAGAAATATTGAAGTTGATTTTGAGAAGATCATGTTCAAGAGTAGAATTTAATACGTTGTTATGAGTGAGTTTATATAAGTCTTCTCTTTGGTCTTACCATAGGTTGAAATGATTCATATTATAAATATGCATTCATGTTTAGTATTTTCATATATGATGTATAATCAAGAGATGTTATATGTGTTTATTGTGTGTGAAATTCCTTTCGATAGATGGATGAATGCATGCTTAATATTGCATGTGTTAAGTTACGAATGAATGAATAGATTGGTAAGATTTGTGCGAGTTAATTAATGAATTAGTAAATTGGTTAAGTTGGTAAGGCTTATGTGATTAAGTCTTAAATTGTATGAATTGGATAAAATCTGAGTGAATTGAAGTTGTATAAATTGGAAATTTGATTAAATATGTGATTATATATGATAAGATGAAAATGAAAGTGTTAGTATTAAGAAATTTTAGTAAATTAGATTAATATGTTTGTGTAATTGTAAAATGATGTTAAGGTATTTTTTATATTGATTATAAGGTGTTAAAATATGTTTAATTCAATTTAGAATTGATTATGATTATATTTGGACTAGATTAGGCTTGAATAGGGTTAAGGTCTATCTTGACCCAACTGAGGTCGATTGACATATGCATATATATCAATCGATCGATGATTGGTCAATTGACTTTGAGGCATCAATCAACTGACCCTAGTGAAAACAAACCAAAGACTTTCAATGTTAGGATTTTGCAACGGTAAAATAATTTATCATATTATAATGTTATGTAAAGGTTAACTAATAACTACAAGATGATTTTTAGGTATAATTATGTGCTGAGTGTGTTGTGTTTGACATGAAAAACATTGTAAAAGATATATACAAATGATTTGAGCAATTATGAGATTGTTATGTTTATGTGAGTAGAGTATATTTATGAGTATATTTGTGAGAATTATGTTACATTGCATATATAGGAATATTGTGAGCCCTTTCTACATCATGGTGAGTTAAGAGTGACATATTTTGTAAGGTTTTTTGTGAGAAGAAATTGTAAAGAAGAAAACTTATGAATGAATTTGTGTGAGGGTTATTCTTGAGCAATAAAAATAAAAGTGTTGTGAGGTTATTCTTTAACTTTAGAAAAGGAAGTAATAGGTTATCCTTTAACCTCAAAAAAAGAGAGTGAAAAGGTTATTCTTAAACTTTGAAAATAATTGTAACACTAATGTGCATTTGTTTTGTTATAGTGCAAGCAAAATTTTTCACAAGATTTATTGGGGACTAGACGTATTGTGTCTCTTCTCCCTTACTCCTTTACTTTTATATATTTATTTTAAATTTTAAATTTATTATTATTGTTTAATTTGGTGAATTAATATTGTCTTGTAGTTTCTGCATTTAGAATAAATCGATAAAATTAGGTTATATAATTTTAAAAAAATTTAAAACCCCTAATTCACCCCTCATAGGTGTCATATAGGACTAATCAAAGCCTAAGTCTCACATAAATTAATTCCAACAAATTAGTTAGTAAAGAAAATGTAAATTTATGGTAAGGATGTATATGTACCTACTTTTTTAGTGAAAAAAACTTCTTGATTTGAAAAAAAGAATAAAATTGTTTACAGTGAGTAAAACTTACGATTTATAGAGAGAGCTGCAAAAGACCCCTGTGTTTGAACAAAATTAGCAAATAGAAAATTAATTCCTAAAGATGAAAAATAATAGGATGACAAGGATATGGAATTACTTTCCTTAAAGAAACCAAGTATTAAATATTTTACTTGCGCTTTAGAAAGAAGTGTTTATGATAAAGTTTCAATATGTACCCTTGCTAATGCTATATGGTGTAGAATAGAAAATTTTTATGAAGGTATCAATTGTTTTTAAGAAGAGTTTGAACCTTACAAGAAAGAAGTGAAGTTAGAGCCTCCTAAGGAAAAAGTATTCAAGACAAGTTTACTGGAGCAAGAAGAGGTAAGCTGTAGGGATAATAATTGTATTGATATTATAACTAGTTATTCTAAAACTCATGGTAAAGATGATATTGATGATGATGAATCAATATTTTCAAGTTCTCATAATAAATGTGAAATAGATTTGTCTTATGATAAATTGGAAGAATATTTTAAATTTTTACTTAAAATTAAGAAGGACTTGAACATTAGGCATCGGAAAACATTGAAATCATTATATGCATATAAGATATAAAATGAGAAGTTAAAAGATGATATGCATGACTTTCTAGAATCAAAGAATTCAATTGAGTATGATATGTAAAAATTAATAAAAGAAAATAGGTCTTTAAAGAATAAATTATAGTAATGAATGTGGATAGTTTTGAGGATAAATTAAGAGAAGAAAATGCTTCATTAAGAAAGGAAGTAGAAACTCTTAAGAATTCATTGTGTAATTTCACTAAAGGGAATGAGAAATTAGAAAACATGTTAAGTGATTAAAAGGTTGTAAATGATAGACATGGTCTAAGCTACGTTAATGACAATGAACCTTCTTCTAGTACGATTGAATTTTTTAAAAGAAAGAACTTAGAAGAAGAAGAAAAACCTAGGCCATTTATTGAAAATGTTTCTTCATCTAGGCCTTCATCATCTAGCTCTCAATATAATAAGAATCTTCGTGCATTTTTATATACATCAAGATCATCTTATAGAAAGAGTTTGAATGTGCCTAATAATAGACATAATTTA
>JAOXYD010001531.1:0-15684 GCA_028565735.1 Pinacopodium congolense | reverse complement strand
AAGGAGTTGAACTTAAGACAAAGGAAGTAGATGGAGCTACTAAAAGATTATGATTGCACCATTGAATACCACACTAGAAAAGCTAATGTGGTAGCAGATTCCTTGAGCAGAGAGTCACATAGTCATGTCACTTAAATTCTGGCATCGAGGCTACCTAGTCTGATTCAGTAAGGGGCTCTGAATGTGGAATTAAATGTGGGCCAGAGTGAAGCTTTGGTGGCTACTTTGAATCTTAGACCATTGTTACATGAGAGGATTGGTAAGGTTCAAGACAAAGAACAATAGTTAGTGATGATAATTGAGAAGCTATAGTAGGATCTTAGTTCTAACTTTGAGTTAAGGGATGGTATACCGTATATGAGGCATAGGATATGTATGCCTAATGTGGATGATCTGAGGAGAGAGATTTTAGATGAGGCTCACACAGAAACCTATGTGATGCATCCTAGTACTAGCAAGATGCACAACGCGTTGAAATAACATTTCTGGTGGCCAAGGTTGGAAAAGAAGGTGGTAGAATACAAATCTAAGTGTTTGACATGCCAACAGATAAAGGCTAAGCATCAGGCTCCTATGAGGAAATTGCAGTCATTGTCTATTCCAGAGTGGAAATGGGAGAGGATTACTATGGACTTCATCATGGGCTTACCGAGGACCTTGAGGTAGTATGATGCTATTTGGGTCATTGTGGATAGACTGACAAAGTCAACCCATTTCCTACATGTGAGAGAAAGTAGTACACTCGAACAGTTGGTCCGAAGATATGTAAGTGAAGTAGTTAGACTTCATGGTGTTCCAGTGTCTATTGTGTCTGACAAGGATCCCAGATTCACCTCTAGATTATGGGGTAGCCTACAGAGAGCCATGGGTATTAAGCTCAACTTCAGTATGGTATTTCATCTTCAGACGGATGGACAGAGTGAGAGGACTATCCGAATCGTAGAGGATATGCTCAGAGCATGCGTGATGGAGTTTGATAGAGCTTGGGATCAATATTTGCCACTCATTGAATTTGCTTACAATAATAATTATCACAGTTGCATTGGTATGGCACCATTTAAGGCGTTGTACAGTAGGAAATGTTGATCGCCCCTATATTGGGATGAAGAGGGGCTAAGGGTGATTGAGGGTCCAGAGTTGATCCAGGACACATTTGATAAGGTGATATCGATCTGAAGCAGGATTAAGGTAGCATAAGATTGACAGAAAAGTCATGCAAATCAACACAGAAGAGATACAGAATATCAAGTGGGTGAGAAAGTGTTCCTTGGAGTATCACCTTGGCGAGGAGTGCTAAGGTTCTGTAAAAAGGGTAAGCTAAGCCCGAGGTACATTGGTCCATATGAGATCACAAAAAGGATCGAGCCACTGGCATACCAACTGGTACTACCAACTCAGATGGCTCAGATCGATAATGTATTCCATGTGAGCATGCTCTGTCGATACCGATCAGATCCCATGCATGTTCCACCAGCCCCGGAGATTGAAATCTCAAGTAATTTGAGTTATATTGAGGAACCAGTTGAAATTATGGGACATCAGATCAAGCAGTTGAGGAATTGAGAGATTCCCATGGTTAAAGTCCTTTGGAAAAACCACTCGAAAAAGGAGGCCACATAGGAGACTGAGGAGAACATGAGGAACAAATACCCCTTACCTGTTTGCTTAATTAGGTAAGAATTTCGAGGATGAAATTTCTTGAAAGAGGGGGAGAATTGTAGTGACCCAATTCCTATACATATAGGATTCCAGTGTTCAAAGAGTCATTTCACGTGTATAATTTTGAATTGCATTTCATATACATGCTTAATTTGTGAATTGGAATAATGTTAAATATGTTAGATGCATTTATTTCATCATTTCCGGGTATAAGTGATTTTTATGTGATTAAAGTGCAAATGTGAATTTATTTGTGTCTTGACTTAAATATTTGTGATTTAGAATGATTAAAGGGATGAAAATTGAGCAATTGGTGTGATGATAAATGTTTTAAGATATGGAAAAGGGTGGAATGATGAATTATAAGATGTTGTAGGGAGAAGTTTTTAATTTAGGCGTCGTTGGAGTCAAAATTTGACTTCAGGACTGAAATTTAGACTAATGTTTTGACCCATTTTCTATCTTAATAGATTGTGAATTTGAAGGAGCATAAGGAAGAAATGTTGTAGAACTAAGTCTTAGTTAGATTTTGGAGAAAGAATCGGGTTAAAAGGATAATTATAATGAAAGGTATGGTTGTTTTACTGAATTTTCTCATGTTAGGATACTGATTAGGGAACCCTAGATGTTTTATTTTAAATGAGGATCTTAGAGTTTGAATTATGGTACGTATTAAACATAAAAATTGTTCATATATGTCTTATGGATATACCTATAAAAATTTCATGATCAAATGATTAGTGGTTAGTGAGTCATGGTGATTTAAACAAGGGATGACAAGTTGAAGAGAGTTATTGGTGGGGTTTAAACCAATGAGAATGTGAAATTTGGACCAATTATATTTAATTACTTACCACCATTGATTTTTAACCATTTTGAGTCAAATTTCTGGACATTTTCTTCTACTTTCTTCTTTCTATTTTTTGACCTTTAATCCCTAACCCTAACCTATATTATTCTTACCAAAATCAAGCCAAACCTTGGATTGTTTTGTAGATCTTGATGAGCTCTTTCAAACCCCTCTTCTCCTACCTTGATTGGAGCACGGATTTTCATGGTTTAGGAAACTAAAAAGTGACTTGTTTAAAGTATAACAAGTAACTATGTGATCATTCTTGATAAAGCATGAAAGCATGAGATGTATGTAAGTGTGTAGAGTTGAAATAGGCATGAGATTGGAACAATATACATGAAAACAAAGGTTAATTTGATGTCTAAGAATTTGACCCATTTTTCATAAACTTAGGATTTGAATCTGAAAGAGCCTTAAGAATGAAAGTTATATAGCTAGATGTTAGTGAGATATTGGTGAATGAATTATGTAAAAAGGATGAATATAACTTGAGTTATGATTATTCTCCTAAAAATGCCTGTGACATCTCCTATTTTGGAAAACTTGAATTGTGTCTTAGTTTTTGAGGTACTTAAAGACTGAATTTGGAGTAGGTTAAAATAATAGAATTGTAGAGTAATGTATTAGTGAAACATTGGGGAAAGAAGCACATTAATTGGATGAGTGGAACTCAATATATGGCTATTTTACTTAAACTATCCAATAAAAACCTTAATTCTAGAACTCGTGTATTCAGGCTTGATTTTAAGATGATTAAAGCCTGATTTTAAATGAGCCTCAAACATAAAAGTTGTATTTATATATCTTGGCTTGTAATTTATGAAAGAATCATGATGATTTCATGAGTATAACTTAGGTTAAGGTCATTACACCAAAACCACCTTCAGTGAAACCCTAAATCTGGAATAGAAAGTTAAGTCCTAATTTTGAGGCATTTAGAGTCTGAATGAGAAAGAACTTAAAGTATGAAAGATGTAGATATCTTAACTTGAATATGGTGAAAGAGGCATGTCATTTTGATTAGTGTATTGAAAATTATGCATATTTTCTTACATGCGATCATAGTGAACTTCGGAACTGAGACTTTTAATGGATGTAGGAACATTGCTAGAAAATTCGATAAGTTTTGATTATGAAATGATGATATATATTAAAGATTGGACGGGTGGCATTAATGTGTATGAATAAAGTGAACTAGAAGTGATTGAATATGAATTGAGCATGCATTATTCATGACATATTCATACATGCATAATTGATCATTATGCAATTGAACAAATAATAAGATGTGTGTATGTAAGGTAATTATAGGAGAGCACATTGAGCAACATACAAACATATCCCAAATAGCCAGACATTGAATATCTGGAGATCTCTATGAGTTGGATAACACTTTCAATGGGATATAACTGGAGTTATTTGTATAGGCCATTCATGTTTTTCAATCTTCTAAAAATTATCCTTCTTTCCTCTATTTTCATATTTTACCCCTCAAATCAATGGGTATATAAAATTTAACCAAAATAACTATGTAGGGCAAATTGATACATTAGTAAGACAAAAAGGATCTCCAAACATGATATAAAAACCCATATAAATCATCCCTATCAAAAAATAACATTTTGAGCACAAAAAATAATTTAGAAAATTTTAATTTAAAAACAAATGAAGGAATCTTTTAAGTATTTATTGACTAATAAGGCTTATAAGGTGTTATACATATTATTAAAAAAATAAATGAAGAATTTATGGAAGTTATATTTAATAAAAATAATCTTATAAATATGAAGAAAAATTTCGAGGAAGATGATATAGGATTGTCCAATGACTTAGAGAAATTAACTATAAAAAATAACAATGATGATCACCAAGTTAGTTTTTAAGAATTAAATAGACACATTGTTTAACCAAATAAGAGAGACAAGGAAGATGAGGAACTTATAAAGGATTAAAAATAAAAGAAGTCTTACCATTCAAATGAAATGATAGGTGAAGTTCATCAAGGTGTAGTTATTAGATCTCTTTTTAGAAATATTTCAAACCTCACTTTAATTTCTAAAACTAAAGTTAAGAATATAAAAGAAACTCTAGGTGGTAAGAATTAGATTCTTGGTAAGAACAAGAAATTGAATCAATTAAAGAGAAGTAAGATATAGACGTTAGTACATAAGACTAGAGATCATTAAATCATAAGTATAAGTGCGTGTTTAAGAATAAACTTAATGACTTAGACAAAAGGTTAGATTTGTAGCTAAAAGATATAATCAAGAGGAGGGTATAGATTCTGGAGAGAATCCTACATTGGTAGTTATGTTATCAGCATGCATACCTGAGTTTTAAACTTTTTCAAATGGATAAAAAATTTGAATTTTTAAATGGTTTTGTTAAATAAGAAGTTTATATTGACTAACCCCTTAGTTTTGAAAATCTTGTTGCAACCAATAATGTTTATAAACTTACTAAGGCTTTATAGGGTTAGAAACAAGCTCCTTAAGCTTAGTATGAAAGATTGAGTACGTTTTTCCTAGAAAATGATTTTACTAAGGGTAAGGTAAATGCTATACCCTTCATAAAAAAGGATAGTTATGGAATTCTACTTGTTCAAATTTATATTGATGATTTTAGTTTTTACGCTTTGAAAGAAAGCTTGTGTAAGAATTTTTTCTAAGTGTATGATTAGGGAATTTGAGATGATCATAATGGGAGAGTTTACCTTATTCCTTGGTTGATAAATCAAGCAAATAAAAGAAAGTATCTTCATTAAATTAAGCCAAATACACTAAGGAACCACTCAAGCATCTTGGAATGGACCAAGCTAAGTGTTTAGAAACACTTGTGAGTGCCACAACTAAATTGAATAAAGATGAAGTGGGTAAATTAGTTTACGTAAAGCTCTACTAATGTATGATTGGTATTTCCTTTACCTTACTACTAGTAGATCAAATATTATGTTTAGTTCAGGTTAATGTCTTAAATTTCAATTAAATCTAGAGGGATCTCATTTGTTAATAGTTAAACAAATACTTAGGTATTTGGTTGATAAAATATCATTAGAACTTTGAGGCCCTAAACATACATCTCTAAATTTAGTTGGCTAATCCAATGCAAACTATACTAGCAATATTTTTGATAAGATGAGCATATCTGGAACTTCTCAATTCTAAGTCAATGCATTAGTTTCATAGTTTAGTAAGAAGCAAAATTTGATAGCCTTGTCAATCACGGAAGTAGATTAATAGCTTATGGTAATTATTATGTCCAAATTATTTAGATTTGACAACAAATTAGAAAGTATGGCATGGAACATATAAAGATACCTATTAGGTGTTATAATACTAGTGCTATTTGTCTTACAAAGAATCTTATTTAACATTCTAGGACAAAGAACATAAAAATCAAATATTATTTCATTAGATATCATGTACAAATGGGAATATTGAGCTATAATTTACTTATATAGCTTATCAATTGGCTGATATTTTATTAAACCAATGAATGAGAATAGATTTTACATGGTTAAAAGAGAATTAAGGAGGATTGATTATAATTTAATTTGATATATGCTCTATTATAAAAACCTATTTGGTAATTTTGTATAATTATTTATGTGAATTCCTTTTTTATATGATGTTAAAAAGGTGCTAAGGATTAGTGATGTTATATGAAGTAAGTTTAGTGATACTAGATGTCTTTTAATAAGGGAAGTGATAATTTGAAATAGGAATTTAAATTCTAATCCTTTTCCATGCTTTATTATTATTAAATATTCTGGTACCTTAGTTATCATAATGATATATAGATTCAGGGGGAGTCAATGTTACTTGATGCATAAATTAAGGGAGAGTAATATTTACATGATGAATGGATAAAGAGGCAACCATTTCGTATATTCTTAATTCTAAGAGGCTTTATATAAACAAGTTCATTTTTAGCTCATTTTAAACTTCCTAATATCACATGTTTTCTCAACATTAAAAAGGAATAATTTATATAATAAAAAAATATGCACATATATTAGACAATAATAAATCAAAATAGGGCAAATCTTCCCCAAATTATATCATAAACACTATAGATCAGACCCCTATTAATAAAGCATGCCTACCTATACTGAAATTCATCTAAGGGAGTATATGTGTATAGAACTTTTACGAAGTGGTATGGAGTCACATACTAAATTGAGTGAATTTGTCAGTAACGGTGAAGACAGTGATAGTATAAGGTCGAAAAAAGAATTTAAATCTCATATTCCATATCCTATAAAGTCGATAGACGAACTTATGGATATCCCTTAGTTTTCTTATTGCCAATAGGGAAGAAAGTATCAAGATTCCTTAGCTATTCAGTAAGAAAAGGGGAGGAAGTGAGATAAGGATTGTAGTATTAGCTAAACTATTAGTGGTAAGGCTAATATATTCGTGGTTAGCTAGTATAAATATGAAGATATTGGTCGGAGCTATGACGATGAGGGAAAATCAAAATTCTTTAGTGATAGGATCTAACTAAAAAACTTTAAAGAAGCGCTTATTGGGATTGAACTCAACATTTGAGGTTTATAGTAATATATGATTTCATTTTCTAATATTTTTCAGTTTGTATTTTTATTATTTTTATATTTTCAATCTTCTTTTTGGTTTTGTGATCCTCTTCATTTAGTCAGTTGAATTTCTATAAAGAATAATAAATGTGAAAGAACTTTAAAGGGAGTGCTATTTTTCTTTTCCTCATACTTTTTGTTTCTTTATTTTATTGTTTTTTACTCAAATTGTGGATAATTTGAGATAAGCGTGGGGGAGGGTACACTATTTGGATTTTTCTTTGTCTTAAAGTGTATTTTAGTTCTTAATTATTTATTCTTCTTTTAAAAAATTTAATCATATTGATCCTTATCTTAAAGAAATTTGTCATCGAGTTAGATTAGGACACAAGAGGAGAAGGGCATAAATAGTTGGATTCTTACGTGTTGCACTAAAGGTGATTATTTTAACTATTGCATGAGAAGTGCCTATTATTAATACAGATAAACCTAAATTATGAAATTTTGAGCCAAAAAGCCCCTATTATAATATGCTCTATTTTTCTTTAAATGTGTGATTATCGTGAAAGGTTAGATTTTTTTGGAATTTCTCTGTTGTGCCGTTAAGACCATATTGTTAGACTAGATGTGCTAAAATGACAAAGTAACTTGGATTTAACACTTGCATGAGCCTTTTCCGTTGATAATCCCACCTAATTTATCTGTTAGGAGTAATTAATTTTGAGCCTTAGTCTTTTTCATTGAAAATCAACCACATTACAAACCATATTATTCCCTTTTTATTATTAGCTCTTTTACTTAAACCTTGAAGGAATGCATGAGTCTAATTTTTTTAAAAAGAGTTTCAAATATGATTAAGGAATTGTATGAAAGTGAGATCATGGGAATGACTAAAGCAAAGAGGGTGAAATTTTTATTTTTACTTAAGAACTTACTTCTCCTGTATTGTTATTTATTGTTTCTAGTTTCATATTAATAAAAAAAGAACAAAAAAAGAAAATTGTGAAAATTAAACATTAAAAAGGAAGAGAGAAGAGTTTTGTGATAATAGAATAATTTGTTTCACATATTTTTGGGTTCAAGGAGGGAACAATTTTTGAAGTATGATATTTTCATGTTATTTCACTTATGCCATTGTCTTCAACCTTATTATCTAACATTTTTCTTTTTCCATACCTTACCTAAGCCTCATTACGACCCTTTTAAAATTTCTTTAGATTTTTTCATTTTTTTTATTGTTTAGTGGTAAGATGTGAAACATTAGCAAGTTTATAATAAAAATTATTTGAAGTATTTATTTATAGTATCATAAATTATACCCTAAACACTTTAAGCACATAGAGTGAATCCTTTATGAGAGTATTGAGTTCTTAGGCCCTTTAAATCTCAAATGGGATAATTATTCATTGATGTTGGTATATGATAATTTACTATACGATTGCTTGCTTGTAATTTTGTTTTGGTCTAATTCTTAAGGCAAGATGATTTGGATTATGAATGGATGGGTTGAGATGGGAGAGAGAATGATATTGAGAAGAGTTGATAATATTAGGCTATTATTTACTTGAGGACAGAAAAAACCTAAGTATGAGAGTATTTGATAAGCTAAATTTATACATATTTTTAGTTTGATTTTATCTTTTAAGGCTTAGGTGTAAGACTATTTTAAGTTATTTTAGAGCTTATGTGTTTTAATTATTGAACTTCATAAAGTTGTCATGAGTTATATAAAAGTTAGATGGTTTGTAGTCCTTGGAGTTAGTTATGATCATAGGAAAGGGTGGATAATTCATTGGATTGAAAAGTAGAAGAAAGAAGCAAAATTTTCGAGAATAGTGTCTTTGATGGCCAAGGTTACAACCATTATTTATCTGACGTAGTCAAGTGTCCCATGCATCTAATGTCCTTCACGGCAAAAATCATGACCATGATTCAAGCTGTGATTCATGTCATGATTCTATTATAACCTCTCTTATACCCTTGATTAAAGTTGTGAGAATGGTAGCTAGAGCATATTTAAGGTGGATTTTAGGGCTTTTAGACAATTTTTCTCCATGTAAATTAACTAACTACTCTCCAGAGGGGAAAAATTGATATAAAATCCTTTTAACATAAGATTGAAACCAATAAAGATGATTAAATCAAGGTTAGAAGAGATTTAGGTACATTAAGAGATTTCCAACAAGATTGAAGTGAAGATTTAAGAAAAAAAAAACTACATAAGAATGAATTTTTAATTCCTTATTCTTCCTTGATGATTTTTAGGTTTATTTTGAAAGATATTAACTAATTTTCTTGAGATCTAGATGGGATGAATCATAAGACCAATTGATTATCGTTTCTTTTTTGATTTAATGCAAAGATCTAATGATCTTAGGTTTATTCATGATTATTATTACATTTGGATTAGAATTTGTTTACAATTTAAATTTAATTTCAAATATCAAATATTTAAATTAAGAAATCATTTATATGAATAGATCATTTCATGAATAAAAAGTCTTGCATGAATTTCTAAAGATACAATTATATAAGTTATTTGAGTTAAATTCAAACTAACACATAAAATCCATTGATCATTCTAATGCAAATTTTTAAGGTTTTAATTTATAAGAGATTCCATTTAGTCATCTCAAAAATAGAAATTTTATTTCTCAATAAAGAATATAGGTAAATAGAATTATCTTAATAGTTTAAGTCATTAGAGTTAAACATTAAATCGAAATAAAAATTAAACATTTTCAAAATCTAAGGGATCCTTCATCTAGGTCTTAATCTTAGTAATCGTTATTTCATTGTATTAATTGGTTTAGTTTGTGATGTTAATTTAATTTTTTAAGTTTAGTTCAATTAGTAATTCAATCATTCAACATTCATTTCTTAGAATATGTAATAGAAACATGGCTAATGCTAGTAATTTTAGTCCCTATAGGAATGATACTCAGGTTTATTGGACTATACTGTAAAAGGATAAGTGCACATGCTTAATTAACCTTAGTATTGTTTAGAGTGTCGTTCACAACCATTAGTTGGCATTAAAAATCATTTATCTCCTTTTTATCCGTTGCGAAAATAGTCGTTGGAGTCATTAACCCTAAAACATTATTTGATCAATCCCTTGTATTAATCGACTAATGATTGGTCGATAATGTAAAAATCACATGACCAATCTCACCAAGTTGCTGACTTTATTTTAAACCTAATTTAACATATTTTTTAACATTTAAATCCTAATATCTCGAAAAACTTCCTTAGCATGCGTACACAAACATATCGAAAACTTCCCTAAATAATTTTTATATGTCCAAAGGATTATTTAAAAATCATTACCCACACAATTCCTCTTTATTATGAAACCTATATGTATAAATACTAATAACAATACAATATATATGGATTGAGCCATTTAAATACATTGAAAAATGAATAATATAAGTTTACAACAAACATTACAATACGAAGTATTCAAAATTCTAACTTCGTCTTCAATTTGATCCTTTTTTATTTAATCTTCATAGGCTCCATTTCATACTCCAAGACTCCAAATTATGTTTTCCAAACATCTTTTCTTCATACCTATTTTTTTAAAACATCAAATGCATATATTATTACTACGATATTTTTGTCATCATCAAAATGAGGTGGAATCATCCTCGGTTTAACAACTAGCATATCTGCAAGTATAATGATCATCCAAATCCAATCCGAACATAGTTATGAGAAATTATCAAAAAGGTCAATTATACTATAGTTAACCAATTCAACTTCTTAAGTTCTTTTAAGCCAATATGAAAATTTCAAAAAAAATATGATACCTATTTAATCAAATCAAATCATTTCTCTTAGTATTATTATTTTTATCGAGTTGATATTCGTAACTTTAGTTTCTTATTCTTAATTATCACTCAAAAGTATAATTTAAACTTATCTTATCTTGAGTTATTATAAATGCTATTGGAAATGCATGTTTGAGAAGTTAAGTTTCTTATATGCAAGCCATACTATCACATTTCAAATATTTACCACAAAAACATTCTTTAAGATAAAATATTTATCATTATCTAAATATATTTTTAATAATAAAAATTTATCATATCGTAAAATAATCAATATCCATTAATCAAACAGTTATGAGGAAAGAAACTTTCATTATGATCAATGTAATTTGTAAATATTTAGTTCAAAAATATGCATCATCAATATTGTATCATCTATATAATATAGTGACTTAATATTTTTTAATCATTTTTGCTATTGAGTTTGCCACTGTTAGGCTAGGATTTCAATGTATTTTCATATCCATTTCATGTCAATTTAATGTACATTTTCCCCAAATTGACGTTAAAGTGCTAAAATGTCATTTATATTCATGTATACTGAAGATGGATGCTCAATCTTTAAGAACATCCGAGATTATGTAGCAAAAAGTCTGAAATTTTGACTAAAACAGTGACCTAAAGTAGCTCACCATTGGGCTCAGTAGACTACCATTTTACTCTCGTTGCAGAGGACTTCGACGATGCCTTCATAGTACACCATTTTACTCCTTTTAAGTGCCATTTTGGTAGATGTCATGCAATTTCCAACTGCAATTTACTCCCCACTTACTGCAACTTACTCCAACTTGTCCTAGACATATAAATAGAGCTACAGAGATTAATTTTTCAACAGTTAAGTCAAATTTAAAGAGAGAATTCAAATTAAAAATTAGATTCATTTCTTCTTTTCTTAGATTTTAGGTTTTTATTTTCTTTTTCTTTTCCAACCTTATATTAATAGTCATACAAATCAGTTCTCTGTGGGTTCGACATTTTGGAGTCTTAAATATGGTTAACTTCATTACTTGCGACCAATACACTGCTGTGAAGTTAGTTTGAATTTGAATGTGAATTTCATAAGAATTTATTGATTTATCAAGCTAAATTAGTGATATCAAACTGATACAATAGCCACTACTTAAATCTACTTCATACTAAAGACATGTTTCTTTTTATAACAAAGCTAAAACTTTAATAAAATATTTACCTTAGGTTTGGTTTGGACTTATAAATTAATTTATGCAATTTTGGTTTTGAACATGTCATTGAATGCCTTATAACTTGATGAGATAGTAACATAAAACTTTATTATTAATTTGTAACTCAATAGTTATTTATGTTTAACATATCATTTTATGTTTATTCTCAATATTATATTCTCAATATATTGTAAGAAAATATACCAAGATCAAATCTAAGTGTAGCGGAATAAATTAAAATTTTTTACCTATGAATCATATTTATCAAGATTTAATTTGGAACATATAATAAGATTCACAAGTTTGATATGATTATTAATTAAAAGGATCCAATTATTCTTCCTTATGTAACTTTGTATTTCTTGTTTCATTGATATGACCTAACTTATAATTCCATAAATAAGATGGATTTTGGTCACTTGGATTTCTTTTCTTGCTATTTATGTTATGAATTGACCTTTTAATATCTAATTTATATAAACCATTTGTAAGAAAACTAGATCCATAATAAAAATTGCCTTTATAAAAAGAACAACTATTGTTCTTAATAATAAAGATAAATCCATTCATGTCCAAACATGAAATAGAAATGATGTTTCTTATAATAATAGGAATAAAAGAACAATTACTGAGTTTAAGGCTAGAAGACAAAGCTAAACTACAAGTTCCTATAGCCATTGCAATAACCCTTGCTTTACCACTGACTTGTAAGTCTACTTGACCTTTCCTTAGCGATCTTCTATTCATCAGTACATACACATTATTACAAACGTGAGATCCACATACTTTATCTAATATCCAAGACTATGAAACAAAAGAAAAAAAATTATTTCTATCATAAACATACATGAAAAAGAAGCTAACTTTAGCTTCTTATACTTAAAACAAGAAAGATAGGCTTTGCAATTTCTCTTCCATTATCCAACAACCCCATAATAGAAATAGGTGCCCTTTTTGACACAATAGAAATTGGATTATTCTTCTTGACATCATCCATTAGTCTTCTATTTCTTGCTTTTGTTCTTCTTTAGAGTCTTAACCTTATTCGTAGAAGAAGAGCTAACAATAAAAATAGGACTAGCTTCCTTCTAAAGGTAACCTTTAGTGGTCTTAAGCATATTAAGCAATTTAGCCAATGTCACGTCATTTTGGTTTACGTGGAAGTTCATTATGATCTGTATAAAATTTAGGGCAAAAGACTAGAGCACTTAATCAATTTTAAAAACAAGTTTTATGACATATCCCAACTAACCTAATTTTTCAATGTAGCTAATTATTTTCAATACATGTAGCTCTACTAAAGATTCAATTGTCATCCTACATTAAAATTGAGGTCTAGTAGTCTCAAACATCTACACCTAATTCTATGAACCAAATAACTCTTGAAGGTGCATAAACATGGCCATAATGTTCATTTTCTTATGTTGCCTCTAAAGTTTGGGAGAAATGCTTGCTAACATCATGCATGTAGCTTATTCATTGTAATCTATATGACATTGATAACTCTCTCAAACATTATCAACAGCATCTTTTACAGGCTCAGGTGGAAGCTCAATGTTAAGAACATTCAATTTCTTTTCTTACTTAAGAATAATTCTATGCTTATGCAACTAGTCTAAAAAGTTTAGTCCAGTTAATTTATTTTCATCCATATGCTTCTTAGGAACATGTTTGTACTTAATTTTCATCAACCGAAACATAAAATAGCAAAACTTAGTTTATTCCATAAAACTAAATAAAATAAGGACTTTAATTAATATTAAGTTACTCTCACTATTTTAAATAAACTAATAGCCCTTGTTACTAATTTGAAAAATTATCAAATAATTTCCCAGTAGGCTAGGATACCATTCTAATCTAATTTATCTTTAGTTTGCTCAACAAACTAACCAAATTAAAATTAGGTAAATGCTGATTTATCAATCATATCTATATGACTCCAAGATTTACTAGAAGATAGTTCTTTTCCAAAACATATCTTATTTTTTATTCCTAACCTTGCTTCAAAATTAATATGATCATCAGTTTGCTCATCCAAATCATATAAATTTAGTTAAGTAGAACCCATTATTATAAGACTAAACATATTCAGGTTAAAGCGGCCTTGAGTATACTCAACAAGCTTAACAATAAACAGAACTATAGTTTATTTCTATAACAATGGAAGGCAAAAATCATGTTATCAATATGTACTTAATATTTTAACGAGAGATTTGTCTTTTAATGATCTCATCATATACTAATTACATGTAAAATATTGCATATAAACATGTAATTCGAAATGCATATATATATCAAACATAAATATTTAACATGCACTTCATATATACATAATCTAATTTTATGCACAAAACATCAAGCTTCGTTTGATTCTAGTTATTGATCTATACATAACTTAAAATAATATTTCCAACTCTTTGGAAATATTAAATCAAATTAAATTATTGATTCCTTGTTAAATTAAACTCTTACTCCAAATACAAATTCTTTATGCCACCGCCTTTATCCTGTCGCTACATGTTTCGACGATGACTACATGCTACTATTGCCTCCAACCACTCTATACCACCGTCGAGTTGCCAAACATCATGCCCTCCCTATCGCCTTCGTCAACCATCTCATGTCAATCTCTAGTGGCAGCAAGCAATGCAGGCGAGGTTACCGACAACGGCATGTATACTTCCAAACCACTGCTCATTGAGGATGACAGGCAACACAGACGAGAGAGTTGCTCCACACCATTGTCATCAACATCATCTCAAGCCGACGACAACTAGCTTCCTCCGCTGTCACAGGTTATCACATCCATCGCCATTGCTTTTGCCGCTAGGGAAGCTGCCAACGACAGCCTCTGCCTCATAACAGCGACTTGGTTCCTCCAAGCATAGTCTAACCTATTGTGAAGGGTTTCAAGTAGTTTTGTTTTAATGGATAGTTAATCAACACAAATACAATGCATGCATCTAGATTTCGACTTCTTACCAATATGTTTCTTATTATGAATTAATAATTAATAAAAAGTCAAAACGCAGAGATATGAAACAATTGCTTCTCTAGAATACATAAAAGGTATAAGCATCTTCATGAGGCAATAAGAAATAATATTTCATAAACAATTTCCAGATATGATTTCTTCTAAGCCTATTCAGATTCTTGCAACATCTTGCAATTTAATTCTAGAATATATATCAATAACAATCAATCACTCATTTAATCAAGTTATAGAATAAAGACCGCTCTGATACTATTGTTGAAAAATTGAGATTGATAAAATCATGCAGTAAAAGCAAAAGCAAAATAATAATAATAATAATTTTTGTTCTTCATTCGATTTCTCGAAAACCAAGATCACAATATTCTATAATAAGATTAAATCATAAACGTAATAAAGAATGAATTTAAATTCGTACCTTAATTTAAAGCTTGATACATGTTTTCGTCTTCTCGTATCCATCCTAGAAAAATTACTTGAGCCGTATAAATGTCCGGCCTCTAACGGTATCCATAGATTAACCTTGGGAAAACTCAACAATTGAAAGGAGAAAATGAGGAGTGCTAGCCCCTCTTATGTTTCTTCCTATTTATAGAAAAACATAAGATGCTTCTTAACATTAAAAT
>JAOXYD010001521.1:0-15685 GCA_028565735.1 Pinacopodium congolense | reverse complement strand
AATTCCTGATATGTCTTCCACCCATCTTTCGTATTTCTTGTTTGTTTCTTATTTGTTTGTCTTTGTTTTGTCATAGTTTTTAGTTGTGATGCCTTTGTATCCAAGGGTTTTGTTTTCTTTTTGATAACTTTAGAAATAATAATACACTCTAGCTCTCTGTGGGATCGACCCTGACTTGCCCTAGCTACTCAGTTAGGTTAGTTAGGTATTTTATTATTTGGTAGCTTACGACGAGCTTACCAATATACTAGTTAACATTTAATCAACCTTAGCATGATTTTAATAGAATATCCAATTTAGCTACAAAAAGGACTTGAAAAAAATTCAAGTTTGCATCTCTCAGCATAATTATCATCTCATCCCCCCCTCCATATACACACTTAGTTTGAATATTGTCCCTAATGTTCATGGTATCAAAATAAAGCACATTAGAAGGAAAAGAGAAAATAAACTCCCTTAAAAAAGAAGATCAAATAACAACTTACAGCCATTTAAACGAAACTTGTAAAATAACTCAAAATAACTAAAAGAAAAAAATAATGCAAACAAAATTAAAAACTCAAAATAAATTGTATGGCCTATAAAAAACACACCATAAAAAATCAATGATGAGGAAGACTCTAGAAAGGAGAGCTTTTCACATATATCCTTCATCAATCTGGGCATATATAACTTAGCTCTCTTACTATTTACCTTTAAAAGGTTTTATTTTCTTTTCTTACCTTTAAAACCCCAAATAGGAAGATCATTGTTTCCTCTGATGGACTAGTCCATCTTGACTTAAGTTTTTCTAGAAACAAATGAAGATAGGAGTTATAAATTAATACCTGATTGCCACCTTAAAGTCTTGGTATAAGGGTTTCTTGTCATGCTATCTCTTCACTTACTCCTTATACAACTTTGAATTATAGTAAGCATCCAAACGGAACTCCTCGAGATCATGAAATAAGTCTCTTAATTCTTGAACAAGACAAATCAAAGTTAAGTAATTTAGTATTAAGTAATTTAGTAGCCTAATATGCATAATGCTTTAACTCAACATGAAGATGGCAAGCTTTTCCATATACTATCTTAAATGGTGATATGCCTATGGGTTTTTAAATACGACCCTATATGCACAAAGTACATTCTTTAACTTTAATGATCAATTCACCTAGAAGCATTAACATTCTTCTCTCAAATTTTCTTCAATTCCCTATTAGAGACCTCAATCGTAGCAATCTTATAGATCACTCTATACTTAACCAATAATAAATAAAACTGTTTATTATAGAAATGTGACTCCATCACTAATAATGGCCCTAGGTATTCCAAAACATGTGAAAATGTTCATTTTAAAGAATCGAACAACACATCTAGCCTTATTTGTGGGCAATACTTCTGGTTCAACCCATTTACTAATATAGTTAACAACACCCAATATGTATTGATTGGAATATGACTTAGGGAATGGTTTCATAAATTCAATACCTTAAACATCAAAAGCTTCACAAAATAAAATGTCATGCTTCTTAGTTATGATCCTAACCTTTTTTCACCTATTACAAGACTTGACAAATGCATATCTATTCCTAAATAACGTAAGTTAATTGAAACCTCACTTTAAGATCTTATGTGCTATCCTAGAAGTCTCATTATGCTCTGTGGATTTTTTAGAATGACAATGATGTAAAATAGAAGACATTTCCTCTTTAAGAATGCATCACCTAATTATTCCATCCCTACAAACATTACAAAGTAAAGGATCATCCCACAGATATTGTTTTACCTCAAATAAGAACTTCTTCTTTTGAGAATAAGAAAATTCAGGAGGGAAGATATTATCAATGTGGTAGTTAACATAGTTGGAAAACCAGGGAGTGGCTATCAAGTCATGAGATGTTCATTAGGAAAAGTCTCCTTGATTTCCTTACTAGTCGCGTCATCTATGGTAGCTTCATCTAACCTTAACATGTGATCAGCTATAAAGTTCTCAGGCCCCCTTCTTATCCTTCAACTTAATATCAAATTCTTGCAAGAATAGAACCCAATAAATTAATATTAGTTTTGTATCTAGTTTTGTCATCAAGTACTTTAAAGCTAAATGGTCAATATAAGCAATCACTTTAGACAAAACCAAATACGATTTAAATTCATCAAAAGCAAGCATAACCGCTAACATTTATTCTCTGTGGTAATGTAATGGCATTGTCCCTTGTTCAAGGTTCTACTTGCATAATAAATGGGATGAAAGAGCTTACCTTGTCTCTACCCCAACATAGATCCCATTACAAAATCACTTATATCACAAATTAGTTTAAATGAAAGAGATCAATCAGGATACACAAGTATAGGAGTAATAACAAATTTATCCTTTAATAAATGAAAAAAGATATGGAATCATCATTAAAGTTAAACACATAATCTTTTCAAGTAAATTGATTAAAAGTCTAGTAAATTTTTAAAAATCCTTGATGAAACGACTGTAAAAACTAGCATAGTCTAAGAGATTCCTAATAAATTTAGCATTTTTAGGCGGAGGAAGTTTCTTAATGACATTAAATAACAACTATATCCATCTAAAGTGTAATAAAAACTATGTCTAACTAATTTCTTAATCATCTGATCAATAAAAGGTAGAGGAAAGTTGTCTTTTAAAGTAACATTGTTCAATTTCCTATAATCTATGCATATTTTATACCTAGTTACTTTCATAATTTCTTTTCATTTTACATAATAGTGGTGCCTCTCTTCTTAGGCTCCACATATACAAGAATCATCTAAGTAGAATAAGAGATAGAATAGATAATACATGCATCCAAAAATTTCACTACCTCATCTATAACCACATCCTTCATATGCGGGTTGATTTGTTTTAGTGGCTACACCAATACCTTGATTCCATCCTCTATGAATATGTAGTATGTGTAAAAGGAGGGAAATTTTCCCTTGATATCCATGATAATCCATCTAATGGCCTACTTGTGGTCTCAAACCACCCTCAAAAGCCTCTCCTTCATAGTATCTATCAAACAAGAAGAAATAATACTTGATAAATGTTCATGTGGGTTTAGAAATGCATATTTTAGACAAGTAGGAAAAGGCTTGAGCTCAAGAGGTAGAGGCTCCTTAATAAATGACTTAGGTAGTTGTTTGGTTGGTCTTTAGATAGGCTCATAAGCCCAGTATTGTGTCTAATATGCGTGCTTCACACTAATTCTTTATGCTTTTAACTCATCTTAAAGTTCTTCGCTTAACTCTTTGAGTACTCTTTGTGCTTCCTCCTCCAACATTCCTGCCTAAACAATAAAAGAATGATCAGTATTAGGAAAATATTCATCAATGAAATTGCAAGAATCAAGAGTAGATGGATTCGTCATGGGATCGAATCCATCAAACACTATTTATTCATCTTAAAACCTCAAGAAGAGTTTTTCATATTGCACATTGGATGATGGTCCTTGGTGTAGCCATAAAAGGTCTCCTAAGAATAATTGGAATGTCATAATTTTCTTTCATGTCAAGGACTAACAAGTTTAATGATTGGAATTTCACGATTTTCCTTCATGTCAAGGACTAACAAGTCTACCAGGACGATGAACTTATCCACTTTCATAAGTACTTCCTCGATGACTACTCTTAGATATATAATAGACCAATCTGCTAACTGTAGTGAAATTGTGTTGGGTTTGGGCTCCTTTAATTCAAAATTACTGAAAAAAAAAAAAGAGGCATTAAGTTAATGTTTTCACTCGAATCCATTAATGATCTATCTATATGAAAATCACCAATAGTGTAAAAAATAGTAAAACTCCATAGATACTTAAGCTTTAGTGGTAACCTCTTTACCAGAATACTTAGCACTCCTCATTCAGCTTTACAATCTCTTACTCCTCAAGCCTCCTCTCATTAGATAATATTTCCTTCAAGAACTTAGCATAACAAAGCATTTGTTCTAAAGCCTTAGTAAAAGGAATGTTAATATGCAACTTCTTATAAATTTCAAGGAATCTACTAAACTACTTACCTATGAGGACAAAGGATCCTAGGTCTTATCAGATTGGTAATAGGATCAGTAAATAACCTAAGACAATTGTCCTTTGTAGCTGGTTCTTCCTTTTCCTCCTTGTTTGCTTTTTAAATCTCTTTTTCCTCACTCTCCTTGGCTCCTTTATCCTTCTGACTCTCCTCAATGCCCTTAAGTTGTCTATCATTCCTTAATGAGATTGCCTTTGCACGCTCCTTCGATTTGTCCTTAGTGGTGCTAAGTAATGAACCTAGAGTCCTATCCTTCAATAGGATCACAATTTGACTCATCTGGTTCTCAACATTTCTGATTTAGGCTTCTAAATTTTGCATCCAAACCTTAGGGTTGGATATGTACTTCATGAGTAGCTCTTCAAGGTTGGAATTATCTAGTATTATAGAAGTGGAATCCTTGAAACTTGGAGGTGTTGGACTCTAAGATGGCTGGATTGTGCCTTTTGATTATTGCTCCAATAGAAGTTGGGATGATTCTTTTACCTAGGATTGTAGGTGCTAGAATATACATCTCCTCTCTTCCTGTTATAATTGTCCATATAATGGGCCTTTTCTTGCTCTTATGTAAAAGAGTTCCTCATTTGACTCTCTGAAGAAGGATAAGAATCTCCACCATAATGCTCACACATAGTACAACCCTTTGTAAATGAACTCGAACCTCCTTTTACATTGTGCATCAAAGTATCTAACTTCTTTATAAGAACATCCATTTGAGCTGATAAGGCTACTAAATTATCCGCTACATTAGCACCTTTATGTCTTTTAGGACGACTTTCTGTATGGTACTAAAAGTTGTTGGAGGTCATCTCATCAATTAACTTGTAGACCCGCTTTGGTATTTTGCTCATCAAGCTACCCCGTGCTACTACATTTATGGTGCTTCTAGTCAATGGTGTCACTCTTGTATAGAAAGTGTTGACCTATTACCATGTGTAGAACCCATGACTAAGATACTGTGTCATCATATCTCCAAATCACTCTTACACCTTATATAAGTTCTCATTCTCGTACTGGGTGAAAGAGATTATTTTTGTCTTAATCTTCATAACCTTGGAAGATGGGAAAACTTGGCTAGAAATAACTTCATCAACTCATCCAATGTAGTAATCGACACTGGCTACAATGTGGCCAACCATGCTCTCGCCTTATTTCTTAGAGAAAACGAGAATAGCCTCAGTTTCACTACAACTTTCGACACATAATTCTACTTGAAAAAGTCATAAAAAGTCTCCAAATGGGTGTTTGGATCCTTCAAGGGTAATCCTCCAAATTGAGACATCTTGATCATAGATATGATATCATGGAGAATCTTAAAGTTTGTAGTTACGACCATTAACCTCATAATACTGAAAATAGTTTAGTTGTTGAGTCCTATTCATCATAGTTAATTCCCTTCTCTCAATAGGATGTCGTATAATCTCTTCCTCTCGATGTTCCATATCTGTGAATTGCCTTTCTCTAACCTTTTCTTCTTCTTTTATCTTACTACTTTGGGCCAATCTAACTTCCTTGTGCAATTTGTAAGCAGTTTTTTACTCTTAATATCAAGTGATAAACTCTCAGGCCTTTGACTCTAAGTATGCATAAACAAGATAAAAATAGGAAATAGAATACATCAAAAGTGAAATAAGCGAATAATCAACTGAAACAAGAAAGTAAAAAAAAGAAATAAGAAATAAATCTGAGAAGATTAACACTGTCTAAACCTAATATCTCACAAATAAGTCCTCAGCATCAATGTCAAAAACTTATTAAGGACTAAACAAAAGCAAATAAATCAAATTCTAACCTAGACCAAACCAAAGGCAAGCATACCTTATCAAAAAGTAGTATAAATTTAAGTAAAATAGAGTATCATACCTAAGGAATTAAAATATCAAAATATCCAATTAATCAATGTGCAACTTACTTACTAAACAAAAGTAAATAAATCAAATTCTAACCTAGACCAAACCAAAGGCAAGTGCACCTTATCAACAAATAGTATAAAACAGAGTAAAATCGAGTATCATATCCAAGGAATCAAAGTGTGAAAATATCAAATTAATCGATATGCTATTTACTCACAAAACTAAAGTTTTGATTGATGAGAAAGAGAATTAAAACAAGCATAATGAAATAATAAAAAGAATACAATCTGACAATGTTAATGACTAGGACTTTTACAGAAGTAATAACTAGTCAAGGCTTCAAATTTAAATAGGTGGATCACTTAAATGTGTGTGGTGATATGAATAAGGACCTATTTTACATAATTAAGATGTTACTAATGGTCATAGAAACATCTTACCTCTTTTAAACTCAAATTACCTATTTGGTTCGTAAATAACTTGGAATAAAAGACATAAAATTAAGAAGCCTAAATCTAAGTTCGTTAAATTTAGGAATTCTCATACAAGACTATAAGGCTTGGTCCACTCTTGGATTCAAGTATGTTACGCAGTTGATTTTCTAATGATTAAAACCACGTGTTCATGGAATTCTAATATCCTAATGTTTAAACCTAGGTAATCAAGCTAAATTGGAAGAAATAAGCACTCAATTGATGAAAAATATCATTCAATAGATCTATTCTCAACCTAGATACTCTCCTAACCTCAACCAAAGTAGATTACTCATACATATTCATCAATAGAAACAAATAATAAATCAAATAAAGCATATTCATTGATTAATATATGTAAAAGGAGTCAATACAAGTGGAAAAATAAAAATAACAAAAAATTAGCACAAAGATGGTCACTCCCTATTGAAATATATGCATTATAATCACTTGAATGCTCCTCCAAAGTTAATTCGCCAAACAAAATTAGATTGGAAAGAAAATAGGGAAAAACTAGACAAAAACTTATTTCTATGTGTTTGATTGATCTAAACCTATTCTGGGATGTTTATAATGAAACAATTTGAGTTTTTATATCTCCAATCACATATGCTAGGGTTTGAAAAGCTTTTTAGAGTAATTGGACGTTGTTTGCCCTTAAAATCTACAAATAAAACGTGTATAGTAACTTAAACAGTGGTTAGATAGCTATTAAATAAAGTCATTGATGTACTATCGTCTAAGTCTTGTCTAGGACTTAAACAGAAGTTCATCAAGGATTTAAATGACATTATTCATGTCCCCAGGTACCACTATTTAACTCTCTAGTCTACATAATCTTTGCTACATTTTGCTCCAATTTTCTCTTAATTCCTCCAATATGCTCTAGAATCATTATGCCACTAAAATTATTAATAATAGCTCTCAATTAGTGTAGTTTATACATTAAAAATGGTAAAAAAAAAATGTAAATCATACACCAAAACCAATGTATTTTCATCCAATAATAAATCCCTTACTCGAAAAGGTTAAAGAATGCAAGTTTAGAGAAGCACTTTAGGAAATTTGTAGAAATACTTAAAAAGTTACATATAAATATACCATTTGTTTAAGCCATTACATAAATAAAAAGTTATGCCAACTTTTTAAAGGAAATTCTATCTAAGAAAAGGAAATTTTAAGAATATGAAATTGTTAAATTCAATGAAGAATGTTCTGTGATCCTACTTAAGAAGTTACTTGTTAAACTCAAAGATCCTGATAGCTTTACCATTCTTTACATAATGGGTTACTTACAAATAGATAGGGTATTGATAGATTTAGGAGAATTACTAATCTAATGACCATGTCTATATTCAAGAAATTGGGATTAGAAGAACCTAAACCCATGAAAGTTTCATTGCAATTATCTTATCGTCCTGTAACATATCCAAAAGGAATCATGGACGATGTATTGGTTAAGAATGATAAGTTTATTTTTCCTGTTGATTTCCTAGTATTAGATATAGAAGAAGATTACAGGTGCCTATTATTCTAAGATGATTATTCATAGCTATAGTTAGGGCAGTAATTGATGTACATGGTGGAAAATTAATTATGAGGATGAAGAGATAGAGTTTGATATGTTTAAGGTGGCACATGCGGATTTTAATTATTGTAATTTTATTGGAGTTAATCATGATGAGAGTGACCCTTATATGATTTTGTGTTCTAATCCTTTGCAAAAGGTATTGGCTCATTCTTAGTCTTTAGAAATAGATGAGGAAGAGATAATAGAAGTTTTAGGTGCTTTAAAAGTTGGTAAGGTGCCTTTTAGTTAGGTTTTGTATAAAAAGTATGAGCTTCTATATATGCCAATTAAACCCCTTCCTAAGTCATTTGTGGAGGAGCCATCGAATGTAGAATTCAAACTTCTTCTTTCGCACTTAAAGTATGTCTTTTTAAGTCCCCTATCTCACTTACCTGTCATTATTCTATCATCTTTGACTGATAGTATGGAAGACAAATTAATGCGAGTTTTATGCGATCATATAGGAGTCATCGGATGAACTATTTTAAACATTAAAGGATTAAGTCCTTCAATTTTTACACACAATATTTTTATAGAAGAAAGACGCAAGCACTTAGTTCAACCACATGCTAGATTAAACCTAAATATTAAAGAAGTGGTGAAAATGAAGTAGTGAAGCTTATAGATGCCAGAATAATTTTTTCTATTTTTTATTCAACTTGAGTTAGCTCAATTCAAGTGGTACCTAAGAAAGGAGGCACTATATCATTCAAAATAATCAAGATGAACTGATTACTACAAGAAAGGTAACTGATTGACTTATTTGGATTGATTATAAAAAATTAAAGGACCTTGCCAGTAAGGATAATTTCCTGTTACCTTCATTGATTAAGTAATAGAAAAACTGATTGGGCATAGTTTTCATTTTACTTTAGATGAGTACAATGATTATTTGTAAATTTTGATAGCCCCAGAAGACTTAGAAAAAAAAATTTATTGCCCCTATGACACTTTTACTTACAAATGTATGCCTTTTGGCTTATGTAATACCCTTGCCATATGATGGCCATATTTTTAAATATGATTGAGTCTTGCATTAAGGTCTTTATGGATAATTTTTTTGTGTTTGGCACATCATTTGATTCCTACTTAGAAAATTTGAAAAAGGTGTTAAAAAGTTATACGGAGGCAATTTTGATATTAAATTGGAGAAATGTCACTTTATGGTCTAAGATTGCATAGTTTTAGATCATAAGATTTTAAGTAAGGGAATTGAAGTAGATCTAGTGAAAATTGATGTAATCGCTTAACTCCTACCACTAACTTTAGCTGGAGTGGTTAGGAGTTTTCTAAACCATGTTTAGTTTTATTAAATATTTTTTTCAAAATAAAAAAGACTTTAACTAATCTTTTGTTTAAGAATGTTACTTTTAATTTTGATGATAACTACATGCATTCTTTTAGGTTGTTAAAAGAAAAACTTACGAGTACACCTATCCTTGTTTTGCTCGATTGGTCTCTACCATTTGAATAAATGTATGATGCTAACGATTTTGTAATTGTTGTTGTTTTAAAGAAAATAAAGGATAAAATGTTTCGTCCAATTTATTATACAAGTTGAATGACAAATGATGCCCAAAAGAACTATTTCACAACTGAGAAGGAAATGTTAGCAGTATTCTTTGCATTTGATAACTTTCAGTTCTATTTGATGCTTTTAGAGGTAACAAATTATATAGATCATTCAGCTCCAAAGTACCTTATAAATAAGCCTGATGTAAAGCCACTCTTAATTAAATGGATCATTTTTGTTATAAGAACTTGACATTGAAATTAAGGATAAAAAGTGTGTTGAAAATTTTGTTGTTGCTCATTTTTCGTGTCTAAGTGAAGAGGTGATGGAGAAAGGTGAAAATGAAGACATTAGGAAGGAGTTTTCAGAAGAGCAATTACTAGCCTTAATGAGTTTTCCATGGTATGCTGATCATGAAATTTTTTTGGGTAGCAATGTCTTGCCTTGTGATCTTTCTTATTAATAAAAGAAAAAGTTCCTAACTGAGGTTAAGTGATATTTGTGGTATGATCCATATTTATAAAATACATGTGTTAATGGTATCAATAGAAGGTGTGTTTCTTTAGAATAAGTGCCTTTTATATTAAGTCCTTGCCATTCAAAAGAAGTAGGAGGACATGTTTGCTAGTTGTAACTATACTACAAGTATACAGGTCATAATTTATAGCATAATTGATATCTATCCCATGAGGATTGAATCTAGACACCTAACAATCTGAATTTCACTTTGCTTAAGGTAAAATAAAATTATAGAAACTGAAAATTAAACTTAAACTAATGAAACTTGAATGAAATTAATTGCAGAAGAAAGTAAAAAAAGAAGAAGAAGATACTCAATAGTGGAGACTTAGGGGTTATTCTATCCTTATTCACCCTCCTTTATCTTATCGAATTAATTGTGTTTGACCCAAAATTTTCTAAAGTTTCATTACCCTCTCTTAAGGTGTAATTAATTGTCCTTAATTGAAGTAAGATAAAATTAGTCTTGCAATCTTTCAATCTACAAAACCTTTCCTAAATACTCAATTAGATGTGAAGCAATCCTATAGGTATTTAATAAAATAGTTAAGATTTTTCTTAAACCACTTATTAATCTATTATTTCAGGTCCTTTAAGTTACCAACTCTCGTTGTGCACCCTAACTCAAATAAATCAAAACAATCTCTCGATTCGAAGTGATTATAAGCTTAATAATTAACATAAATAACTATACATTAAATCAATAAGAATAAAATTGGATAAACCATTCAAGAAAAATATCTAAACTAGATTTAGTAATCCATAATCATATTCAAATAAATAATATTTAGATTAAACAATAAAAGGAAGGCAAAGGAAAGAGAAAACTAATGGTGTAAGTCGAAGTCCCTTTTTTAGAAAAATCTGGACAACACTTGTTGAATCTTTAGTCTCTTCTTCAAAATTGTGTTCTTCAGGTTTTTCCTCCTCAAGGACCACCTATTCCCCATCTTGGATCTTCCTTCAAGCTTAGAATCTGGGTTCTAAGGTTTATTTCACGACTCCTTAGTCCAAAGATTTGTTAAACACGTTTTGCCACATCATCCTGCCAAATAAGCTTTTCCTACTTTGACCTCTACTCGATATTTTCATTATATCTTCATCCACAGACCTCATTTTTACTTGAACTTTTGTATGGGGCTTCTTGACATGTGTTTCTTGAAATTTGTAAAATATTTTCGCAATTGGAGCTCTAGAAATACCCTTAATGCTTTTCCGAAGTCAACTATACAAAATTTAGTACTGGTTTGAACTTCATTCGTTTCTTGCACATCCAATCATTAAAGTATATCAACCCATTCTTCAAATAAGTTCATATTGTGCTCTCAAACACTAAAAAATACTAAAAACAATGAAACACTTAAAAGATAATGAAAAGGATGCAAATTTTGATACTAACTAAGTTTAAAACATACAAACAATACTTAAAACACCTAAATAAAACCTAGAAATATAGCATGAAAACACACTTATTAGGACACTTCGGATCTGTTAAAACTACCCATAAAGTTTTAAATTCTAGATTTTATTGGCTCACTTTATTGAAGGACACATTTCAATATGTTAGAGCTTGTAATAATTACCAAAGAGATGGAAACATTTTGAGGAGACATGAAATTCTTCTTAATAACATTTTTATTTGTGAGGTTTTCGATATATAGGGTATCGGATTTATGGGACATTTTCCTAAATCATATGCCAATTAATACATTTTAATTATATTTGATTATGTACGTAAATAGGTTGAAACAGTTGCTTCATCTACCAATGATGCAAGAGGTGTGTTTGGGTTCCTAAAGAAGAACTAGATTTGGTACACCTAAAGCGATCATTAGTGATGGAGATTATTATTCTATAATAAGCAATTTGATTCCCTTCTTTCAAATACGTTGATATCCATAAGGTTTCCATACTTTATCATCCCCAAACTAGCAGTCATGTTGAAATTTCTAATAGTTAAATCAAAAGAATTTTGGAAAGGACTGTTAGTGCATCAAAAAGGGATTGGTCTTTAAGATTAGATGATACATTATAAGCTTATTACCCTACCTATAAGATGCCTATTTGCATGTCTCCATATCACTTGGTTTACAGAAAATCTCATCATTTTCCTGTTGAGCTAGAGCATAAGGCATTTTAGGTCATCAATTTTCTAAATTTTGACTAAAAAAAGTTGGTGAACAAAGATCATTGCAATTGAATAAGTTAGATAAGTTTCATCTTGAAACTTATGAAAACTCTAAGCTTTGTAATGAACGAGTCAAGAAGTGGCATGATAAGCATATTATTCCTTAAGAAATAAAGGTATGTGACAAGGTTTTAGTTTATAATTCGAGTTTAAAGTTTTTCCAAGGAAAATTACAAACAAGAAAATGGCCTTTTTTATGTGATTAAAGTTTATCCATATGGTACTATTAAAGTTTCTAATGACCAATTTAATTTTAAAGTCATTGGGTAAAGAGCCAAGTTGTATTTACCTAATATATTTGAGGTATCGATTGAAACTCTCTTACTTTTAGACCCTCTCTAGGCTAGGAATTGATATTTTAATTATCTAAGTATATGTGTGTGAATCTATTGTTTTTGTTTGTGAGCTAAGTCTTTTGTTTAGTGTTCTTAATGCCTAAATTCATTTAGTATGTTTTCCTTAGGATTAATTTTCTATTCCTTAGTGTTTCCTTTAGGATGCTTTCTTGGTTTTTAGTATGTTTAATTTTGTTTTTCTTAGTGCCTTTAAGTTGTTTTCTTTAATTTTAGTTTGCCTCTTTAGTATTTCATCTCTTTAGGTTTGATTGCCTTAGTTTTTATTGTTTTCAAAGCCTATCCTTGAGCAAAACTAGATGTTTAATCCTCTTAGAATTATTAGGCCTTGAATTGGAGTTAACTTGGAGAGGGGGTGTTAATTTTTTATGTTTAGGAACATTTTTTAGGACCTAGACAATGGTCCTAAAAGATATGGTTAGTCTGGTAGAAATCACCATTTAACTATTTCTATGTAACTAAATGGTAGTATTAAACATCGCCATTTTAATCTTCAGATGCTACCATTTAAGATCATAAAAAAGAAAAAAAAAACAACGCGATTTCAGTTGAACCCTAATACTTTTCTTCTACCTTCTTTCTTTCTCAAGCCATCATTGACCACTGTGTTTCTCCCTCTCCAGCTATCCTTTTATGCCCCAATCACCACCAAATTTAATCTTTCTAGGTTATTTTTGTCATATTTTAAATTCTCTATCTAATTAAACCGTTATTTCAACCAAAAACCTCAATTCTTATCCAAAAATTTGTTTGAAACCTCTATAGTTCACTGTTTACACTAGCCTCTTCACTTTGCATTTTTCTACCATTTGACTCTTTTCTTTTAGAATTTGGTATCATTAGGATAAAAATTTCACAAACTTTTTATTAATACAAAATTCACACATTAAATCTTCCATAGTTGTCAAGGGAATGTTCTAGTTAGTGTGAAATATTTCGTTGAAGTGACCGGAACATTTTCAAAATTTCTTGACATTTTTATCCTCCTTTTGATCCCTTTCATGAATAGTTTTTATTTTATTTCGCCTAGACAGTTCATAAGTTCATCTATCATAAGAAAAAGGCCTTCATTTAATGATTCTTGCTTTACTAGTTGCGAGAATTGCGAATGGTTTTAGATGCATCTTTCGAATGAAATTATTATAGAGTGTTTAGTGGCATCAGCCCTCGATGCAGAGTTTGATGTGTTTAGTGCATTCCGTGCACTTGAGAGGGATCCAATTTTGGTGGTTATTAGCCTGTATCATCCTACATTGGTGGGAGGTGGGAGAGCTTTACACCAATATTAAAGAGAAGGACAACTATGAGATCATCAAGATTCGCTCTATAGTGCGAGGTACTCCTGTGATCATAACTTGTGCTTTGTTATCTACTTTTTTATGGGTACCAGACATCGATGATGGGTATGATCATAAAGTTGATAGACTGTGAAGTGATTAAATGGAATCTGATCCCTTATTTTCAATTAATATGGCTAGCGCAACTTTAGGCTTAGTTAAACCACCTATTAAGAGATTTTATCTGACCTCACAGATGGCCATTAAAGACTAGATTGTGGTAGCACTACTTATCACTAGTGTAACTCTAAGGGTCAGTAGATTAAATATGATCAAATTTATAGATACTTACATCCTTTAAAATTTTGCTCCATGGTTTAGGTGCTATTGAGGGCCTACCACTATCAAGTTTCATCTTTTAAAGCATGCAAAATGTGGTTAGGTATCACTGCTCTAATAAAAATCTTTGCTTATTGAAGAGGATTTTTAAACACTATTTAACTAGTTAGCCGTGAATCTCCTGCTAGATTTCTGACCATGTTAGCTCCATCTTACACTAAGTTACAGCCACTTATAGGAGACATATAAATTGATGTTCATAAGTCATTTTAAGCATGAAGAGAGAGAGAGAGAGAGAGAGAGAGAGAGAGAGAGAGAAATATGTTATTTAGATGAGATTTTCATATTCTCTCTAATTCTAGGGTTATTTTCTTATATTCTTCAATTTTCTGGTCTTATTTTTGTAGATTTAAGCTTGTTTTTTAGGATTTTAAGAGCTTGAACATGTGATTTAGATTTGCAAATGTGTTTTTCACAATATTTGATGCTTTCTTAATTTATTTGTACTTTATAATCCACCCTTTGTTTGATATAATCAAAGGTATGATATTTAAGTTTAATATGATGTGTTCTTTGATTAAATTGAGTGGATGATTTGATTTTTAGCTAAAATATGGTTAGTAAATGATTTGAATGAATGTTTATGCATGATTGTGGGTTATCCTTTGTTTAAATGAAATGCTTAAAGCTTATTTTAACTTGAACACTTAGAATAAAGTTAAGAAACCCAAGTTGTTGGATAATTCATTAAATAAAATGGCTTAAACCATTTTATGACCAAACCTTGGTTAATCATGAGGGTTTTAATATGAAAATAAGGAATTTTTAGGGTAAAAATTTTTAACTTTAAGCATGATGCATAAAATTGATGAATGATCAAATTTTGTTTTAGGATAATTAGAGAAAAGGCATTATCTTAACCATAGCATGGTCTTGAATTAGTAAAGATACCATAAGTCAAGCCTCACAACCTTTAAGTAGCTCATTTAGATTAGTTAAAGACAAAGCCTTAACTATTTAATTTATTCAGACAATCCTTAAGCACATTTTTAGGCTTCTTGCATAATTGGGAACTTTTAAGTTATTTTGGTAATTTTTAATTAGTTAATTCCCTCAATTTGACCTCTTTAGATAGTTGTGATTCAAGTAACTTAGTACTTGCAAAGTTTCATCCTAGTGAGAACAATAATTCGAATCTAAAATACTCCACTTTATTACTTATTAACCAATAAACTTGTCAAATAGTTGGTTTTGAAGTTGTCTTAAGAAAATGTGTGCTTAATTGCTCAAATTTGATAATTAATTTCAATAAATTATGTGGAATTAATGGAGTTTCCAATCTTAGTTTTGATGATAACAAAACATCATTATTACTAATGCTTTGAGTTTGCATGGAGAAATACAAAGACAAGCTATTTCAAGATGATTCCATATGTAAAGTGTTAAGGGTCAAATTGATTGAGTTTTAATAGTTAATTTGTTGAATTATGACCCCTAATTCAATAGTTAATTGTTAAATTGATGTCTTATTATGTTTAATTTGCAGGATGGAGCTTAATGATGAAGATTGGAGCAAAAACATG
>JAOXYD010001510.1:0-15685 GCA_028565735.1 Pinacopodium congolense | reverse complement strand
AGAATGATCAAGATGAACTCATTACTATAAGGAAAGTAACTGGATGGTGCATGTGTGTTGACTATCACAAGTTGAATGACGTCACATGAAAGTATCACTTTCCTTTACCCTTCATAGATCAAGTAATTGAGAGATTACCTGGGTGTAGTTTTCATTGTGCTTTAGATGGATATAGTGGTTACTTACAAATTTCTATTGCTCTTGAGGTTTAAGAACAGACAACATTCACTTGTCTCTATGGCACCTTTGCATATAGACACATGCCTTTTGGTTTGTGTAATGTTCCTATTACTTTCTAGTGTTGTACGATAGGAATATTTGCGGCATGATTGAAACGTGCATTGAAGTGTTAATGGATGACTTTTTAGTATTTAGAACATCATTTGATGCATATTTGGAGAATATAGAGAAGGTTTTGAGAAGACATAAGGAAATTAACTTAGTCTTAAACTAGGAAAAATGCCATTTTATGGTGCAAGAGTGTATAGTTTTATATCATAAGATCTCTAACAAGGAAATTGAAGTAGATATAGCAAAAGTAGAAGTTATTTACCAACTTCCACCACCTATTTTAGTTAGAGCAATTTGCAGCTTTTTTAAACATGCTAGATTTTATAGATGCTTTATTAAGGACTTTTCAAAGATATCAAAGCCCCTTATTGAATTATTGACCAAGGATACCTTTAACTTTGATGATAAGTATATGCATTCTTTTGATTTGTTCAAGGAGAAGCTCACTAGGGCACTTATTTTGGTATCACCTGATTGATCTCTTCTATTTGAATTGATGTATGATGCCAAAGACTTTGCAGTTGGTGTAACACTTGGGCAAAGGCATGGAAAAATTTTCTATCCAATTTCTTATGCAAGTGGCACTCTAAATGATGCTTAAAGGAATTACACTACTATTGAGAAAGAAATGTTAGCTATGGTGTTTGCTTTTGACAAATTTCGGTTGTATTTAAGGCTTTCAAAGGTTATATTTTATACGGACCTCCTTTATCTATTTCTAACATCAAATCACTAAAAACATCATAAAAATCACCTTCAAAATCTAGAAAATAGTTCAAATTCATTATTCACGTAAGAGGTATGTTTTTCTATTTTTCTTAAGTTTTAGACCTCTATTCCATTAGATTTTATTATCATTATGTCCTAAATTCAATAAGCTTTCAATTAATACCAAGTTTGTTGCATTTGGTTAATGTCAAATTTAAAAAATTTTCAAATGAATTAAATATTCTCAAAAAAATTGTCGAAAGAACTTTTTGGATTTCTTTGCATTATTTGACTTATTTTGGTGCTTTATTGAATAATTTTTTATCAAAATTTTGACTAGAACTACTTATGGACAATCTTTGAGGAAAATGCTAGTTTTTTACTAGGCTCGATTTACTATGCAAAAAAATTCAAATTAACTCACCTCTCACCGCAATAAAAAACTCATTTATGAGCCCTCCATTCATCTAGACTATGAGGCTTAGTTAGATGTTTCAAGTGCATTCCGAGTGTTAGGTTGGGAGCTAGTTATCACCTTTATGGGGCTCCTTTATGAATATTTGGTTCTCATATTCTTTAAGAACATTGAGGATAAAAATGTGGTGGATATGATAGAAATCTGAAGTGTCATTTGAGGTACCCCTATTCATTTAACTCATGATTTTCTTGCTAGATTTTTTAATGTGCAGGATGAAAATGATGTGTATATTAAGGCACATGAATAATTTCATGGAGATTCTGATGGTTTGGATCTCAATTTTTTAGTTGCTAATGTTGTTACTGGCCTAGGACTAGTTAAAGACAATGATTATGCTTATTCTATTACACCATTGGAAGTAAGGGAGCGCATTATTATTGCTATTCTGAGTTCCAATGTAGTCCTTAGGGAAACTGGGCCAAATGAAGTTAGGCTCAATGATGCATACATTCTATACAAGATGTTTTATGTGTCAGGAACTATTTTAGGGATACAATTGGATGGCTTTATCATCGCTCTATGAGGGAAGAGGTCAAGATGCCTAAATCGAGCAAGACTTTCTACTTTCCAAGTCTATTGAGTAGGATAATTCAAGTTGTAGGAGTTGATGTTGGTTATAGGGTTTCAGTGGATAAGGGTCATTATACTCAGCAACGTCGACACCCTAAATTTATGAAAGTTTGCTCGAGTACAAGAAGTTTGGTGTCGATTGCCGAAGGAAGAGCAACCTGAGGTTCCAACTACTCCAAATGCTCCTGATGCACTTAAGGAGAAGATAGGTGAGGCTTCATCTAAGGCAACATCAATCGTGCATCCACCTTGTAGATCTTTACCTACTGAAGCACCTCTACAACCTATAGACATCCCACAACAAGGCCTTATGATTATCTTATTAAGGATGGAGTCTCAACTTTCTTCTAAGATCTCTGATTTCCGTGGTGCGATGGATACTTGTTTTGATGAACTTGTACTTTGTATGGAAGGCATGGACTCTTGCTTATCATGCCTCTAGGAGCATCGGAGAGCCAGAGATCAGGATCATCCCGATGTTTAGATTTTATCGTTGGATTGTTCCCACATGTTTAACGATATTTTCTTTTGTTTTTCTGCTTCATTATGTTTCCCTTTTAGTTTAGTAGTATAGGTATCTATTTCATAGTATAGGTAGTTTTTTTTTATCTGATTTACACATTTTGATGTATCTTGGCTCCTTGATGTACTTTAATTACTTATTATACGATTAGAGCATTATTTTGTTACTCTTTGTTTTTGTTCTTTTTGATGTTTTTAGTTCCTATATATCAAACAGATGGATCATCATGTGCATATCCATTAGGTGTATTTCTTTCCATGCTCTCCTACTTTATCCATTTCATTTCCTTTATAAATTGAGAAAATCTTTCATTTAAGTGTGGGGGAGAGCCTTTAGCATTTTCACATTGGGATTGTTTATACACTTAAGTTTATAAGTTTTAATTTATACACTTTCGTATTATGATTCTAAAATTAATTTAATTTATCACCAATATCATCATAATCTATAAATAGTAGAAAATGTTTTAGATTTTGATACTTATTATTACTTATGTTTTCTCTTGAATTTAATTATTTTGCCAATTGGAAATTTAACATGATTAATTTGACATATTAAGGATGAATAATTTTAACTCATTTGATAATTTGGATAAAGAATACCCGATGATTAGAAGGATATTCCACTTATAAAATGCAATGTATTGAGTAATTTTCTAACTTCTTTTAAAGACATTTTTGTCATTCGAAGAAAAATGAAAAGGAATCATAATTAACCATATTAAAAAAAGAAAACAAAAACAAAATTTTACTTAAAATAAATAAGTTAGCAAATTTTCACTTCACTGATTTCTAACCTTTTACAAAATCATAAGGTTAAATTTATTGAGGAGTGCTAGTAGCCACTTGATGCTAGGTGACTCAATTGATGAACTGGGGGTCATATACGACAAAATGTTCACTTTCGTGTTATAAAATTGAATGATTGCTCAACCAAGCTTCAAAGATCACATATTTAAATTATATTTTTAAATCAATGAAAGGATATGAAAGTTTCACAGAGATAATGCATTAAACTTAATGTATTTCCTTTTATATGTGGAATTAATTTTTGTGATTTAGGTTCAAGATTGAAAAGAATGAAATGATTTAAATGCATCTGAGATAAATTAATTAATTATATAACATTTCCATGTATCATTGTTTTTGAAGGATCAAGGAAACATTTTCAGTAATAGTCTTATTAGTTTTGGATTGATTTTCCTATATTTATAACATATTAAGAAATTGGTGATGAATTAATTTGATTGAGGATAAGTAAATGCTAAGTGTAGGGGAAATGTTAGGTGTCAAATTGATTGAGTTTTTACTGATTATTTATTAAATTATGACCTATAATTCAATGTTTAAATGTCTAATTAATGATTATTAATGTTTAATTTTCAATAATTAGAGATTAAATGAAAATTTGAGTAAGAAAAGGAGAAAAAAAGGTCGCTTTCTAAGGCCAATACAAGGGTTTGGCTAAACTATTTTCCCTTTGAGATCAACATTTGAGGATTAAAGCTTTTAATCAAATTATTTAGATTTTCCTAAATAATTGTGATCTAATTAAACTATTAATTAATTGTTTTCCCTGTGGGATCATATTTGAGGGTTAAAATACTCCACTTTATTACTTGTTTGATAGGTACACTTGCCTTAATCACATTGGTTTTCAAAGTAAAATCGTGAAAGTCATTTCAATTTTCATAATCACTTAACCAACGCACAATAAATATCATGAAGCACTTAAAATTGTATAGAAAAGAAATAAAATCAAGAATGAGATTGAGTTGAAATGAAAACATTTGTTAAAGAAAAAAGCTCTTTAAAGAAACAAATTAGAATCAAAATGTGATGTTGATCATGATAGTTTATCTTTTAAATTGAAGATAAATTCCATCGGGGACTCACTTGCTAAATTCGATAAAAGGAATGAACAATTAGAAAACATATTGAGTTGTTAAAAGGATTGAAATGATAGACATGTTTAGGTTATGTTAGTGATAATGGACCTTCCTTAAGTATTACTAAATTTATTAACGGAAAGAACTTAGAGGAAGAAGAACTTAGGCCATCCATTAAAAATGTTCTATGCCTTCATCATCTACTCTTATCATAAGAAGAATTGTTATGCAATTTTGTATACATTAAGACCCTTACATATAAAGAATGTTTACATGCCTAAAGGGAGACATAATTTCTTTATTAATACATATCAACAAAATGATGTATATAAACCTTCTACTTCATATGCTCCTTATGATCATATATGAATCTAGAAATGTTTATAATGCTCATCCTACGATGTAGAATGCATCGCATCCATATCCTAGATAAGAATTTTATCAAAGACAACTATTTAGACTTGGAAATGATGATAGAACTAATATGAGATCTCATTATCACTATTATAATGAATCTAGGATTTTTTATGATCCTAGATCGAGGCATGTTCATAGAAATGCTTTTAAATCACGTGTACTTTTCATTTGTGATTATTGTGTGGATGTTTTGGGCATGGTCATCAAATTTGTTATGATCTTTAAGAAATATGAATGTTTTTCTTAATAGATGAGAAAAGTTCATCAAGGACTCAAGATTATATGGATACGAAAAGTTCGTTAAATTTATTTTGTAGGTTTTAAAGGATATCTTAAAGAGCATAAATGAAAGAGAAGATCACTAATAATGTTGAACCGAGGAAGCAAAAATCTCAAATAGTAAAGTTGGTGATGAATGTAAAACGAACGTATGCCTTGAACTTAAAATTACATGGTTTCTTTAAATATTGCTTAACATTTTAAATGCTTGATATTTTAATTATAAATTGAATAAATTGTATTTATAAAGAATAAAATTTGCTTGAGTATATAATTTCTTTCATCTATACTGAATGGGGGCATTGACGACTTATCGGTCGACTGATGGTAGTATATAAGTCGACCAATAACCAATAGAGCGATGTATTGCATTCAGTCGATCGAAGTATCAAGTAATCACGTTTTAAAACCTATTCTTTTCATATCTTGTTTATTTTTCTATTTTTTGAAAGTGGTCACTCCCTAGACTTCAAAGTCTCTCTTCACATCTTTTCTCATCATGTCTACTTCGTTTCTTCCTTAAATTTGTGAGTTTTTCTCCCTAAAATCATCCTTTCTCCCTTTCAACCTTGATTTACATATTTGGATGATTGGAAATTTAATGGTAAACTTAAATTTTTAGGAAAAATTTTCATATTTCATAATTAATGGTTCCTCAGTGCTTAATTGAATATTTTCAAGTCTTGACATGTTTTTCCATTAGAAGTCATGAATAGGAATGCTTGAACATGACTTTTTATGTTTCTTAATTTCTTTAAGTTTGTAGTAATTGGTTGAAGAGCCTTTTGAATGACTTGCCTACATGATTAGATTTTGCATGTTTAGGTAAATTGGAACTTATGACTTGATAAATGTCTATTTTAAGTGCTTCTTAGATGTTTAACATATTTTCGATAATTAAGATGTTGACTTTTTGATCCCTCTTATATATTTTGAATTATGCACTTACATATTTTTAAGAGAAATTGCTTTGATTGAGGGAGAGCTTATAAGTTCTATGAAGAAGGAGGATTCTTTCTTTTACAATTTTTTTTCTTTTTTACAAATTTCCCCCATGCATTAGTTTATGTTAAAGGTTTGGAAGTTTCATAATGCATTAAAATCCTTGAATCTAGACATCATACATTTTATAAAATTTTGAAATTCTCTAAAGGTTAATTGTTGGAAATTTATGACATGGCATCTAGATCTTAGTTTATTCATGTTGAGCATGGAACTTCATTTATTTTCAAAGTTTGAAAAATTGAGTTTTGATAAGTTCACACATGGTATTATTTTTCAAAGATGTAGAAGAATTTGTTTTTAAATTGTTATAAAAGGGAAGTTTTGTATGATGCTTTTAAAGTTGATATGCTTTTAACTTGTTTATTCCTTTCATAAGTGATAAGTGTGCTTTTAGGTTATGTTTCTAGGCTATTTTTAGGTGTTTTAAGTGTTTCTTTATGTGCTTTAACTTTAGTTTATTTCATGTTTTGCATCTTTTGCATCTTTTCATGGTCTTTGAAGTGTTTAAGTGTTTCTTTATTTTTTTCTAATGTTTAAGGGTGGATTTTAAGCTTATTTAAAGGATAGGTTGATGCACATTATTGGTTGATTTTGAAGGCATCAGGATTTCAGATTTGGGTATTTTTAGGTGATTTTGATGACCTAGTAGGGAGAAATTTAGAGCTCATATGGTCATAAAATTTTTAGAGAGGAAGATCAAGATGTTAGGAGTCTCTAGTTCAAATTTCAAGTCAATCGGAGGTCCAACGAAGAAGTTATGGACAAAAAAGTGAATGGTGTTCAAAGCTGCAGGAATCAGATCACAATCGTGACCATCACTATTCATGAACACTCTGTCACGATTGTGACAGGCCATAATTGTGACAGCGGGACTGATACCTGGATGAGTCAAATGCAGGATTTTAAGTATCTTAACCCTACTTTTGACATATATAAGGGCACAAAACCCTAGGAGCCTCCAACATTGATTAAGCAACATCCAAAAGAGGAAAAGGGGGAGGTTTTTGGTGGCACCCAAAGGAAGAAAGCATCATCTTCCTTGTAAATCATCAAGACAACACAACACACAAGTTTTCTAGCTTTTTTGGAGTGAAGAGAAGATATTCAAGGCTCCATTTAGCTTATTTTTCTTCTTCTCTTTATTAGTTTTTAGCATGGAAAACATGATTGTTGGTAGATTGTTTGTGATTATAAGTAGCTAAATATTTTACATGAGTTGTTCTTAAACTATTTTGTGGAACTCTTGCTTTGTGATTTAATAAATGGTTGTTTGTGGTATGTATTGAGCTTAAGCCTTGCAATGGACCAAGAGGGTGAGTCGGATAACCTTGCAATAGACCGAGAGGGTGAGTTAGGTAATTATGTTGGGTAGTACAATGAGAGTTAGCTCCCAATAAACCTATACATATTAAGGTTTTCGCAAGTAGTTGAAGAGAAATGTTGGCTATTTGTTGAAAATTACCTATAAGATTGCTTAACATCTATTTGCATGGTTATGACAAGTTAGTAAGGCTAGAGATAGAATAATTAATCCTAATCTATTTGGCTAGGGATAGTTAGTTGCACCTTGAGAGAGGATAATTAAGCATTAGATAGTCTTGAGTCGAAAAAAATTGGATCATTAATTGAAAAGGGAAGCAAAATAGGGATAGAACGACTCCTAATTTTAAGCTTTGGTTATCAAATTCTTGCACATTGTCTCAATTGATTGTTATAGTTAGTTTAATGAATGTTATTTTAATTTATTTTCCAGTTTATTAATACCTTAATTTATTTCTTAAAAAAAGTAAAACCTAAATTAAGTGGTGACTAAACACAATCCTTGTGGGATCGATATTCATTCTTTACTATAAGGTACAACTAGTATTCCATTCTTTACTATAAGTTAGGACCTGTATACTTACGGTTTTGAGCATAAAACTAGTAATTTGTTTTACAAAATCAACAAGTTTTTGGAGCCAATGCTGGGGATTATTTTGATTAGCATCATGTTTAGTCTAGGTGACTTTGATTTAAGAGTTTTGATACTTTTCCTTATGTGTTTTCAGGTGCATAAACACAAGGAGGTTGCGAAGGTCTACTGAACTTAGTAAAGTAGAGTTACCGAATTTAACAAGCCACGAACGAGAACTAAGAAGAGCGAAGCACCAAGAAAATATACAAAGAAATATGGCGGAAGAAGGAGAACAAGGAGGAGTTAAGAGAACACTGATGGATTTTATGAGGCCAGGCTTCAGCCCTCAAGGAGTTGTAAGGCCCGTGGTTCAAGAAAATAACTTTGAGATCAAGCCTGCACTCCTTAACATACTTTAGAGTAGTGTGCAATTTTATGGATTACCTAATGAAGATCCTAAAGCCCGTATATCAAATTTTTTTGGAGATTTGTGACACTTTCAAGTTCAATGGAATGTTTGATGATGCTGTGATGCAGATTATTCCCATTCACTTTGAGGGATCGGGAAAAGATGTGCTACAATTCACTCAACTCAACTTAGATTACCATATAGGAGCAAGTAGCCCAATCTTTCCTTGCCAAATATTTTTTCTTGACAAAGACAATGAGGATTATCAAGGAGATCATGATTTTTTAATAGCATGATGGGGAGTCCTTATATGAAGCTTGGGAGAGGTTCAAAGAGTTGTAAAGGAGCTGCCCACACCACAATCTCCCAAGAGAGTTCTTGCTACATATGTTCTATAATAGAGTCACTCAGACCACCAGGGGGACTATAAATGCAGCTGTTAGGGGATCCTTGATAAGGAAAACCATTGAGGTAGCTAATGACCTTTTAGAAGAGTTAATGAGTAATAGTTGTATGTGGTCAAGTGAGCGGAGTAGGTCAGGGCGAAAGGAGCAAAAAGGGATGATACTAGTTGACTCATTAATAACATTACAAGCTTATATTACCACCCTAACTCAGTAGTTCATCAACATACAAGGAGTATCTTCATCTTCAATAAGAGCCATGCAGTTACAATGAGAATTATGTAGGCAAGACAACCATGATATAGAGGGATGTTTCTTATTAGGAGCAGATGGTGCTAAGCAGGTAAATTTCGTGGGCTAGCAGTGAAGAGGTAATAATCCCTACTCCAACTCTTATAATCCTAGGTGTAAAAACCACCACAATTTTTCTTGAAGCACTAACAATGCAGGTGGCTAACTGAGAGCCCAAAGACCTCCTATATTTCAACAAAATCGCTTCAACGATTTGGAGAAGAAGATAGACAGGATGGTGGATAAGCTGATGGATACATTAGGCTCTAAGTTAGCAAGTGAGGACGAGAATCTAAGGTGGAGGATAGAAGAGCATCAAAAGCGGATGGAGAGAATCAAAAGTGGATGGAGGTCAAATTTAATCAAATTACTAGGAACAATGCCTCACCTATCCATAACCTAGAAGTTTAGGTAGGCCATCTTGCCAATGCTATGTCTTTTAGAAATGCAGGTAGTCTACTGAGCAATACTAATGCCAACCAAAGGGAGCAACTCAAAGTGATCACACTTAGGAGTGACAAACAGCTAGAGGATCCTAGTGTGCCAAAGGATAGCAAAGAGAAAGGGAAAGGTAAGGAGATAGAAGAAGAGAAGGAAGAAGAGAAATAATAAGAGAGGAATTATGTGCCACCACCACCCTATAAGCCTAAGATTCCATATCCTCAGAAGGTGAGGAAACACCAAGTATATGCTTAGTTCTCCAAGTTTATAGAGAAATTGAAGAAGGTTCAGATAAATTTTTCTTTAGCGGAGGAATTGGAATATATGCCCAAGTATGAAAAGTTTCTTAAGGACATATTGACGCACAAATGAAATGGGGAGGACAACCAAACGGTTACCTTAACCGAGAATTGCAATTCTATCATCTCTAGCAACATGTCATCAAAACTGAAAGGCCCAGGGAGTTTCACTATTCCTTGTGTTGTTAATGATTTTGAATTCTCTAAATGTTTATGTGATATAGGTGCAAGTATTATCTTGATGCCTTTGTCTATTTTTAGAAAATTGGGGTTAAGAGAGGTTAAGCCCACATCCATGCTCATTCAACTTGCAGATTAATCCATTAAGAGACTGTTTGGAGTGGTGGAAGATGTGTTGGTAAAAGTACATAAATTCATTATTCTTGTTGACTTTTGTTGTGTTGAATTTTGAGGAAGATAGAAATCGTCCCTTGATTTTGGGTAGGCTCTTTATGAATACTGGTAGGGCATTAGTGGATGTGTATGAAGGAAAACTTATCTTGAGAGTTGGCAACGAGTGAGTTGAGTTTAATATGTCTAAATCCTTGAAGAAATCAATGGATGGTAATGTATGCATGAAGATTGATGTTGTAGATGAATGTGTAAAGGAATTTGGAGAGGAAGTTGGTGAAGTTGTTGAAATGAATAGAGATGAGAACATTGGTGAAGAGGAACGATGTGAGGAAATCAAGCTGGATTGATTAGATAGAATAGATGCACCCACATGAACTTCCATTGTGAAACCCTTACCTCCACCCTTGCGATACACCTTTCTAGGTGAGAACCATCCTCTGCCCATTATTATCTCCAACAAATTAGATTGCAAACAAGAAGAGAAAGTGGTAGAAACCATTAAGAAAAGGATGAGAGCCATAGGGTGGCAAATCTCTAACATTAGGGGAATTAGTCACAATGTAGTGATGCACAGGATTATCCTTAAGGAAGGCTGCAAAACAATGAGGGAGAGACAAAAGAGGTTAAACCCAAACATGTAAGAGGTGGTAAAAAAGGAAGTAGTGAAGTTGTTAGATCATTACCCTATTTGAGATAGTGAGTGGGTGAGTCCGGTGCAATGTGTGCCTAAGAAGGGAAACATGACAATAATGGAAAATGAAAAAGGTGAAAAGATCTCCACAGGGACTTTCATAGGGTGGAGAGTGTGCATCAACTATAGGAATCTCAACCTGTCCACTAAGAAAGACCATTTTCCCTTACCTTTTGTGGATTAAATGATTGATAGGGTAGCCAATCATGCTTTTTTATTATTTTCTTGATGAATATTCAGGATACAATTAAGTATTCATATACTCAGAAGATTAAGAGAAGACCACCTTCACGTGTCCTTATGGGACCTTTGCTTATAGACGGATGTGCTTCGGCTTATGTAATACACCTACCATATTCCAAAGGTGTATGATGGCCATCTTTTTATACATGAATGAGAGCTTCATGGAGGTATTTATGGATAAGTTCTCTGTCTTTGGAGACTCCTTTGATCGTTGTTTGATTAATTTAGACAGAGTGCTTCAAAGATGTGAGGAATGCCATTTAGTCTTGAATTGGGGAAGTGACACTTCATGGTCCAAGAGGGCATTGTATTGGGCCACAAAATGTCACACAAGGGTATGGAGGTAGATAGAACCAAGAAAAAAGTGACTGAAAAGCTTCCACCTCCTACTAACATTAAATGCATTTGAGCTTTCCTTGGTCATTTAGGATTCTATAGACGGTTCATGAAAGATTTTTCTCTCATAGCTAGACCATTGACGCATCTATTAGTTAAAGACGTGTCCTTTGTGTTTAACAATGATTGTTTAAACTCTTATAACTGGTTGAAGAAGGCTCTAACAACCGCACCCATTTTGACATCCCCAGATTGGTCACTTCCCTTCGAAATTATGTGTGATGCAAGTGATTATGGCATCGGTTGTGTGCTTAGATAGTGAAAGAACACCTCCCCACCATCTACTATGTAAGCAAGACCTTGATGGGAGCACCATTGAATTATACCACAATAGAAAAGGAGTTTCCCGCTGTGGTATTTGTATGTAAGAAATTCCGTTCTTATCTTTTAGGCTCATATGTTATTATTTTTACTGATCACACTGTGTTATGATATCTCTTTTCTAAGAAGGAAGCCAAAGCTAGGCTCATCCATTGGGTACTTATACTCCAAGAATTCAACTTCGAAATCAAGGACAAAAAGGGAGCAGAAAATGTTGTAACAAACCACCTTTTAAGACTTGAAGTGGGGAACCACGAAGAAGAAGAGATCATTCATGAGCATTTTTCCAAATGAGGCACTAATGATGGTTGAAAATCCCTTTCTCCCATTGTTTGCCGATATTGCCAATTATATCTCAGATGGTATCCTTCCTTCTAACCTCTCTCATCAACAAAGGAATCATTTCTTATCCCAGTTCTCTCAATATATTTGGGATGAACCTGTATTATATAAAATATGTGCTGACAATTTGATTCAAAGGTGTGTCCTTAATGATGAAATGCTTGAAATTTTGACCCATTGTTATAGTTCAGCATATGCAAGACATTATAGAGTAAATAAGACGACTACAACCATTTTGAGGTGTGGATTCTATTGGCCCACCTTGTCCAATGATGCTCGAGACTTCGTGCTGAAGTGTGATAGGTGCCAAAGAGTGTGGAAAATTTTGAAAATGGATGATATGCTTCTTTCCAACATCTTAGAAGTGGAGGTATTCGATGTGTGGGGTTTGGATTTCATTGGACCTTTCCCATCTTCCCTAGGTAATTCCTATATCTTGGTGAGGGTTGACTACGTGTCCCAATGGATTGAAGCTATAGCCACTCCAACTAATGATGGAAAGGTGGTTCAAAGATTCACCAAAAAGCTTTTCAAGAAATTTGGAGTGCTTAAAGCACTCATTAGTGATGGAGGTAGTCATTTTTATAACAAACCTTTTGAAACTTTATTAAAAAGATAAAATATGCACCAACAAGTGGAGACACCCTACCATCCACAAACAAGTGGTCAAGTAGAAGTAGTGAATCGAGAATTGAAGAAGATTTTGGAAAAGGTAGTGAGCACCTCACGGAAGGATTGGGCTTTGAAATTAGATGACACACTTTAGGCGTATAGAACAACTTTCAAAACACCCAAAGGTATTACGCCTTATAAGCTTGTGTATGGCAAGGCTTGCCATATGCCTTTGGAGTTGGAGCATAAAGTCTACTGGGTAATTTGAAACTTAAACATGGATTGAAGGCTTGCTGGTGAAAAAAGGTTGCTATTACATGGATGGAAGAGTTCATGTTGAGGGCCTATGAGAAAGTTAAATTGTACAAGGAAAGGGTAAAAAGGTGGCATTAAGAAAAAGGAATTCAAAAGTGGGGATTTGGTGCTCTTATTTAATTTAAGACTTAGATTATTCCCCAGAAAGCTCAAGTCAAGGTGGAGTGGACCTTTCAAGGTCATTCAAGTGTTTAGTCATGGTACACTGGAGTTAGAGAACACTAAAAGTGAAGCATTCAAAGTCAATGGCAATAGGTGCAAGCTCTAATTTGGAGGAGCTCTTTCAAAAGAAAGGGAAGGGGTTTCTTTCCTTTCTTTAAGCCTAACTTAATTGCATTAGAATTTGGTCAAGCTTGACCCTAAATGAAACATGTTTTGAATAGTTTGTTAGCAGATTTAGTGATGGTTCTTAGCTTCGTAGTTGTTATTTGCTTTAATCTTCTCTTTTCTTTTGGTTTGTGGCTTGTTTTTTTGAGCTTGGATGATGTTTTTAGGTATATTTTATTATTTAAGGTTGTGTTTAGAAGTTTGAATTGAGATTAAGCTGTTTGGGCACATAAGTTTTGCAATTTAGAAGTGACAAGGGACTTTCCCCTATAACGATCGTGACTAGTCACGATTGTGAAAAAGGATGACACAAAATTTTTTGTCATGATCATGACATAGTGGGTTAGTCAAGATCGTGACCTGTCATGATCATGACTGACGTGACCTTTAAAAAGGTTAAAAAACCTGTCTCCCCTCTTCTTCTTTTCTTTCTTTCTCTCACGCCTCCCTCTCCTCTATCCTGGCACCCCCACCTCTTTTTCCACCATTTCTAGCTTAGATTTCCTCAAATCTAGTGTGTTTTTTGCATTTTCTTCCCAAAATCTTAAAGGTTTGGCTATTTCCCTCTTGTTTCTCCCCTTTTTTGTAGTTTTTCTTCCTTTCTCCCCTCCATTCTTACGTCTCTTTCTCTCTCATGGCTGGTTTTTCTCTGTTTTGGATATTTCTTACCATTATTGTGCTTTCTTTACATGTTTTTACTCATCATGCCTCCAAGAACCAAGACCCTTTTCCAGAAATCCGTTCGACCCATTCAAGCTGAAGCGGAGGATCGTGATATGAGGGACATCTCTACAGATTTTGGGGCTCCCATTCCCATCTTCTCACAAAATAAAGGCACTAGATACAATCTTTTAAAAGGTAAGACTAGTCTTGCATCCTGTTATTTCGATTTTATTCTTTTAGAAGAAGTAGGGCTTAAAAATAAATTATTGAGATTCTGTGCTAAGGGTGGTTGGACCTAATTCATTCAAATGGATTATCCCATTTCCCTAAATTAACACTTGAGTTCTTTACCACCCTACGTTTTGAATCACTTAATTCCACTGATTTTTGGTTTAGGTTAAGGGGTAAGGATCATAAGTTAGATGAAAAAATATTGAACTCACTTTTTGCCTTTCCTAAAGGCCATATAGAAGATGCCCATCAAGATTTTGCCACCAACATTTATTGACATTTTTTAACTGAGCTACCAAAATTTAAACCACAAAATGCTTCAAATTCTAATATTCTTAACCATGAACTTTTATTATTGCATAAGTTTATTTGCTATGTTATCTTTTCTAAGACGTAAGGTAACAAATGTTTGGCTAGAGAATTGTTTTTATTGTGGTGTATAGATGAGAAGCTCAAAGTGTCATTCTATTTTTTTCCTAGTTTTGATGCAATCAGTGGCTAAGAACGGAAATTATTTAGGCCTAGGGTATTTAGCCACTGCATTAGCAAAACATTTTGATTTTGATACTACTATACTAACCCCTATTTCATGTGAGTACTTTGATCTCTCTTATCTACGTTGCTCTGAAATCATGTGGCATAACAACATTGAGCTTCAAGATCCTAGGACTTACATTGCAATCAAGCATAGGTTTGCTAGTGAGCCTTTAAGCCCTAGGGATGCCCCTTCGTATGATGACAATCCAAGTAAGGATTCAGAAGAAGTAGGATGGAAGAAGGTGTACAATCTCCTCAAAGGCCAAAATAGCCAAACACAGTAGCAATTGGCCACATTGAATGAGCAGATGCAAATGGTGATCCAATGTCAGTACCATCTCGAAAGGAGGATCCATAAATTGTGGGCAATGCAAAGACTCCAAGTCCCTTCACCAACACCATCACCCCCTCCCTCTCTATAAGCTCTCTTACCCTCCGTTTAGTTTATATTTGTTTTCTATGTGTTTTGTTGCTTTGTGAATTATTTTGTGATATTGTATGTTTGTTCTTTACTTTTGTTGTTATCTTCACACATTGAGAACAATATGTCCTTCAAGTGTAGGGAGGTAGCTTTAGTTCTTTGTTTGTGTTTGCATTGCATGTTTGCATGTCATTTAGGATGCATGATAGGTTTCTTTTTGGTACTAGTTACATGTCATTTTCCATACATTTGAACCTCTGTAATGATGTGTTGCTATGAAATTTTATCATAGTAGTTGGAATGGGATTGAGATGCATGCTTGAAGTTGAATTAGG
>JAOXYD010001500.1:0-15685 GCA_028565735.1 Pinacopodium congolense | reverse complement strand
AAGGAGATGTTAGTTGTGGTGTTTGCAATTGACAAGTTTCAGTCCTATTTGGTTCTTTCAAAGGTGATAGTCTATACGAACCATTCAGTATTGAAATACCGAATGAATAGGACTTATGGTAAGCCACGATTGATTCGATGGGTTCTCTTATTACAGGAGTATGACATTGAAATCCGAGATAAGAAGGGTAATGAAAATTTTGTAGCTGATCACTTATCTCATCTGAATGAAGAAGTACTAAAGAAAGGAGAAAACCAAGATATAAAGGGGGTGTTTCCTAAAGAAAATTTATTAGCCATGTTTACTTTACCTTGGTATATGGACATAGTGAATTATTTGGCTAGTAATGTGATCCCTCCTAACTTTTCATACCAACAGAAGAAGAATTCTTTTTTGAAGTTAAGCGGTATCTTTGGTATAACCCTTTCCTTTACAATATTTATACTGATGGAATAATGCTCCCACACCATTCTATTGCCCAGAGGATTTAGCTATGGAACCAATTAGAAAACTCATATAAAAAAGACTAACTAAAATGTGGATACTTAGGTCGGATCCTAAAGTAGTTTTGATACCAACTCAAGATCCTCATGAGAATCAACTCTATCTATATTAATTCCCTCAAATAATTTTTTTAAATGAATCTAAAGATCTAAAGCAGTTCATCAAGAGGAAAAGAGAGAAATATGAGAGACTAGAGTAGGAGAAACTTAAGAAGAAAGACTCAGAGGAGACAATTCAAGGACCTCCTCCCAAGATAAAAAAAGAACCCACCTCTAATAGCCATTAAAATCTATTGCTTTAGGAAGACTTGGGAATTTTAGACCAAATACCATGTTAAAGGGTGTATATAGTTTAGCCTTCTTACTTTTCTTTATAAAGTTTGTTTTTCTAATTCCATATACGGTTTATAACCCTCTTTTGGTTTTGTTTTTATCATTTACTATTTTATTTAATTAAATCTTAATCATTTTTGCTACAAAAAATATAATTTCAATGTAATGTTCATATTTAATTCATATTATATTTGTATTTAATTTAAAATTTTTATACTTAGCACTAGCCTCCCTTTGAATCCAAGTTTCGCTCATATCGAAGTTTGTGTCTTTTAACAATAATTGGAATTCAACATTTCCTATTTAGTCATTTAAATGATTTTGTTTTTATGGGTAGCTTTCAACTCTTGTTTTCTAATCTATAATATTTGGTGAAAGAAAATCAAATTAGCTTACTTTAGCAGCTTATAGTAACAAAAGTTTCAAACTTTGTGTACCAATAGCTATTTAAATTTGTAGCTTTTAGCTACTTTATTCTTTTCTCTCTTTGTTTCTTTCTTCTTTTTCACCTTCTTACTCTCTCTTATGAGTTGTGAATTCTATCTTGTTGTTTGGTGATGGACTCATGAGCTATTTTGGGTCCTCTTTGTTTTCTTAAAAGAAAAAGAGCGATGAAAAAGAAATGGTTGAGAATTATTACAAAGAAAATGAGATATTTTTCTTCTTTGTAACTTCTTTGTGCAATCTCTCTTGTGTTGTTTATGAATCTCACTTTTGTTTCAGGTGAGCTTTATTATTTATCTTTTTTGTCTTATTCTTTACAAGCATTTTAATTTTGGCTTATTTTTCTATAAATATGTTTGTTCTTATAAATCTTGCTTCTTTTCTCTTAATTTTAGTTTAAGAAACTTCTACTAGTTTTGCTGCATTCTACAAAACAAAACTCTACTTTCAAGTCAATTTACAAAATATGTTAAACCAATCAGTTTTCAAAATTCATAATTTTTTAATTGAAACATACTAACTAATATTTGGTTACTGATAAACTTGATCAAATCGGTCGATTTGATCTAACTTTTTAAACATTGGTGTCACACATTAAATGTTGATAGGGTGACCAAGCAAAATATATTGATCTCTCAAAATATTTATATAAAGACTCATTCAAAATTCACGATAGATTACAATTGCAACCATTTCAAATATCATGAGAGATAGTAATTATATAATATTCAAACATTCCAATTTAAACCTTGTATGACCATAATCTCTAAAATAAAATAAACAACTAAACACTCATAAGAAGGAATGTGATTTATTTGATACTTTGAATATATACAGATGTATTACTCATACTTATATCCTATGAAGGCAACATCTTTTATTATTTATGAGAGGAAGCAATTCCAATCAATGTATACCATATGTCATTGAATATACTTTAGAAAACATTTATCAAGTATTTATAAATCAAATGGAAAATAAAATAATTATAAAAAATCTTCCATCCTCTCTCTTTAACCTTATAACTCAATATCCTTTTACAAAACACTGATTAAAAATAACATAAAAATCATCACAACTCAATGGTTGAAAGAACCATATGATAATCATCTTTCCGTTTGAATTTGCTCCTAGTAGAATATGTATCATCCATTCTAACCTCTCCTCACTAATACAAATTAATAGTTGAAAGAATCACACAATCACGGAATCACCCTTGAATCACAAATATCTTGTACTTAAGTATTTGTCATCTTTATACAATAGAAATTCAATATTAAGTGCAAACCAAAATTCATATAATATACTCTCATCATATAAAATCGCAAGGAAAATAATCAATTCAATTTATCAATTTTAAAGAATATAAGAATATGATCTGACCATAGTAAAATTACCATGTAAATCTAAACCATAAAATATAAAATATATTTCCCTTTTATCTTTTGAAAGTAATAAGAAAAAAATAAAAAGCTAATAAATTTTCTTAATCACAAAAATCATTTTACAGAATCCTTTTGTCAAAATCAAATTGTACCAACTTATTTCTCTTACCTTCTCCTTGAGGTTTATGTAATCAATTCATTAAAATGTAAAGCAATATTATATATAGGTATGCAATTATATCTAAACCCAGTCTTTAACTGATTACTAACATATTAACTATTAAAATATAAAGAGGAATATTCCATCGACTCTCATGTTATTATGAAATTTTGAGCTAACTCCTCCTACATAACCACAAGCTCCACAACAACCTTATAAGGTTAAAAACATTTGCAATAATCACAAATAAAATTAGCCAATGTCTACATCCTAACGAAGCTAAACTAGACAAAAAAGGGAAAATTTGTATATGACCTATTTGGTCCTAAATGTTCCAACATTCTTCAATTTTTTATAACTATTCTAATTCATGTATCACTTTCCTAACCAATGCTCAAGTGTCAATTTAACTTAAATAAACAAATTTTTATAAAATAAATGTATACATAACTTCTTAAATAAAAGAATAACCTAGTAATTATTCAAATCATTCTTAATAACTTGAAAACTCTTGAAAAGAGGAATTACTTGCTAAAAAAAATCAAAGAGGTGATGAGAGAATTTGGTTTTTCTTTAATCTCATATATTTATTTCTTTGGAAAGTTATTAACTTAGTTCCACCTATAAACTTCATTACTTAAAATGCTAATCGTATCTTTAACTTAAATTTTTTTTCAAGAAATCAAAGAACTTTAAAATATTTTGGTATTGTTTAGTGAAAATATTTTGGTATTTTTTAGTGGAACTTGAGATTCAAAGGTTAAAATTTGAGGATACTTCAATTGTTTGATCTTGAAAAACTTAAATTGGGATTTATATAAACTTATGTACAGAAACCTGGAAAACAAGATGATCTTAATACAACTCTAATGAAAGTGTCAATTATTGAGCTCATTTACTAATCCAGTGCACTATTTCAATTGTTCTATTGTACTTTAGAGCCAACTTACTTGTTTTTAAAATTCATCAGTCCTTCAATTGGCAAAATTTTAAGGAAAACATGGTCATCTACTTCAAATTCTAAGTCTTAACTTCAGTTATCAACATAGATCTTTTGCCAACATTGAGAAGCTTGCATTCTATCTTAAATAATCTAAATCTTCTTAAAAGTAATCTCAAGAATTTCAAGCCCTGTAATTGTCTCTACTTGTTTCCTTTCTCCTACCTTCACTTATTGATAAGCAAGGCATGCAAATATAATTTTAGTAATATATTTCTTAATTCCTTCTCACTAATAAAATTATGAAAAGTCTGCGTACATCTTTAGTGACTTTACACGTGAGAGGTGAGTATTAAATCGTATATAAAAAAGAAAAAAGATAGGTTAAAAATTTTATAAATATATTAAAAAAGGTTTTATAATAAATTTTGAATAATTCTAAACTTGCTTTATTACAAATAATATCAAAAATTTATATTAATACGATGTTAAGTTAGGAAGATGCAAGGAGGAAGTGATGCCTGTATTGAGTAATGAGTAGCTTTTGGTAGGCTTTTAGGTAAGTTCCACTTTGTAAAACTAGACAAGATTATAATTTATAAATTAGGCCTTTATGAAAACATCAAGGCTCAGGAGGATGAGATTATGGCATTTCATATAAAAGGTGAGTGCCAAATTCCATATCAAAAGAAGAGTAAAGGTGAAAGTCTTAATAAGCTTATGTAAAGAGACTGTTAATGAAGCCTTCATTAGTTTTTTGAACTTGTAGTTATTTTAGGCTTAAATTGGAATTGTTGTTGCATTATTCTAAATTGTTGACATGACATCTTTGTCTCCCCTAAACAAATTACGTAAGAAGTGTTTTAAGTTTACTCTATAATAAGTGTCCTTAACTCTCCCTCATTACGAACACGTATCCTTTTTTCATAATGCAATAGACCTTGATAATTCGATGAAAAAAATTGATCCTTCCTACTTCTCACATCTTCTCTTAACTTGTTACACTTAAGATCATTGTACCAAGTTTGAATTTGTTTAGTAAGTATAAGATGAACTTGTAATTATGCTATTAAGGCTCTATTAAAACTAGTTTCAAAGTGTTAATCATATCACTATATCTTTAATGAAAAGATAAAAAATTTAATCATATCATATATTTTCAATGCAAATATCATTATCGCTATCTCAAGGTCATGAATAAGATAATTCACTTCATGTTGCTTAAATTTCCTTGACACATAGTTAATGACCTAACCATTTTGCATTAAGACATACCTTAAATCAATTCAAGAAGTATCATAATATACTACATAACTCTCATCTTCAAAATGAAAGGATAAAATTGGTGCAATGGTAGAATTTTCCTTTAACCTTGAAAAATTTTCCTCATATGCATCCCTTTTAATTGCACTTGACATTTTTTGTTGAAGCTTAGTCAATTATGTAGTAGTTCTAGAAAAGCCCTAAAAAAATCTCCTGTTATACCCTGTTAAATTTGAGAAACTTTTGATTTATATCACCGACGTCTAGGCCATTGCTTAACTACTTTAATCTTATTTGGATTCTCACGAACCTCATAGATATTATGTGACAAGAAAGTTAACTTGATATTCCAAAGCTCACACTTATAGAACTTAGCATTTAATTCTTTAAAGATCTAGAGAACTTGTCTCAAGTGCTTAGTATGCTAGTCCTAATTTTTAAAATGCAATAGTATATCATCAATGAGAATAATAAACAAAGTCATCAAAAATAGTTTAAATACCTTATTCATAGTTGAAATTGAACTCATAATGTCCATACTAACATATGAGAGCAATTTAAGGTATATTTTGTTTCTTAACCCTTAACTTGTGATAGCCTAACCTCTAGTTGATATTAAAAAAGCACGTGGCTACTAGTAATAAATCAAACATGTCATCTACATATTGAAAGGGATATTTTTTATAATAATCTTATTAAGGTACTTTTAATGAATGCATAACCACAAAGATCCATATTTTCTCCTTATAAATAGAATTTGTACTCCTTAAATTGAAGAGATCAATATGATAAACTCCTTATCAAGAAAATCTAACAACTGTGACTTTGATGCCTTTAACTATATAAGTTCCATCATATAAGAAGGAGTAAAAATATCTTTCATTCTAGGAAACAAATTAATGCATAATTTTATCTTCCTCTCTTGAGGTAAACCCAATAAATCTTTTGAAAAAAATATAAAAATTTAGTCATAACTGAATCCCACTCTTCTCTCATTCTCTTGGCCTTTGTTCAATGGTTAGGCTAAATAGCCTTGACACTTCTTCCTCTATAACCTCCTTATACCCATCAAAGAAATCAAAGGATAGGCACATGAAATCTATTTCCTTGAAAGTAGAATTATTTTGCTCTAGGTACTTTAAGTACCACCCTTTTCTTTTGACAATTAAGAGAAGTAAAATATGAATCTAATCAATTCATCACCAAGATAATATCTTAATCCCAAAAATTTTAGTTATTCATGACTTAGTTCAGCTCTAACCAAACCTTCACTCAATGAACCTTCAAGTCTTACAATTAAATCCCAAATCAAACTTAATATCTAATACTAACTTTATCATATTTCAAACCAAAGTTGTGATTGGTGTACGATTAAAGGTTACTAAGATGGTATCAAATCCTACAAGTCTCTTTACTTATGTAAACATGCACCAAAATGTAACTATATCTCCTAAAATATCTAGATAAAGATATGCTCAATTATCATAAAAGATCATGATCATAGCTAATTCTTAAATGTTATAAGATACAATAATTATACAATGCCTGCATATCTTATTTGACCCTTGTACATCCATAATGGATCAAATATAAAAAGGAAAGAAAGGTTAAACCATGGAATATCAAACGACAATATTGAAAATAAGGAAACAAAACTAGTCAATAATTTCATGAGAGGATAGATTACTTCTACTTATTTCGTGATGAAAGTGGTAGACACCCATAATTTTTTAAGAGAAAATAATTCAGATTAACATAATCCATATGACAAAAACATATACTTTAAAAAATTATCAAGCATATAAATCATGTAAAAAGTGAAAGCAATTATAAAAAAATAGTTTTTTAATCCTCCCCCTTCACCTCTAAAGTTCTATCTCCACTCAAGAAGACCTGTTTAAAAATAATATAATTTTTTTTTCATAAATTAAAACTTAAAAGAATAATGGAATAACTTTCTTTCCATCTGAACCTCCCCACGTCAGAATGTATATGCGTTCATGTATCTTCTACCTAAACATCCCATTACCAATCTAACGCCTCTTGGCCCATGCTTTGAGGTGATCACCTTTAAATCTCAAATACCCAATACTCCATTGTCATTTTCTCTATATTATAAAAATCCAATGTCAAGAGCAATCACAAAGACTAGTGCAAGATAAGGAATGTTAACTTATGGTTTATCACATGTACACATCAACTTTTGTTTCCTTATATTTTATTTTGGAGACAGCCAGGCATACTTCCCTTTTTACTTCAATTCTTCAGATCCTTTCTTGTGTTGCTTGCATCATATTGCTGCAGTGGCTCCATCTCAAACTCCATAAAAATATTGCATCTTATGCACATGTCTGCACTAAAAGTAACATTATAATTTTATATAAATAGAAAGAGTTTAAGAAAATGATACCTCAACTATAGTCTTAAAAGTATTGTATTATAAGTTTTTTTTTTGTGTGGTTCAGAATTATAGTATATAAGCCCCTTGTAATTGTAAAAATTTTTATGCGTAAACCCCTTTTAAAACTTTGCTTCTAGTGACCTTGAGAAGTTATATATAAACATATAAGCTGGAAAACGGCCAAGTTGTGTTTGATGAGAGATTAAGTTGGGGATTTCCTGAACAGCAGAAAAAATGTGGGATTCCAACAAAGCTAATAATAAAAGCGTAGATTTATTACAGGGCCTGCTTCGTCCCTTTGTTTTGTTATTCGCAACTCGTTGGATAACTGACATGGCAGCTTCATAGTGGAAGTGGCGGCTCTGCTATCCGACAGGTCTTCCGGTTTGACGCTGACCCTTTACCTTTCCAATATGATTGCTGTCTCTCTGCTACGCATCTATTGTCGCCACTAAATTCACTGCAACTTGTTGGTACAATGTTTGAAACGATTTGTTAACAAATCTATACAACTCTTAGTATATGCTTAAAATCATCTAGTCACTGTCTCAACTAATGAATCAGAAATAATAGCAAATTATAGAAACATGGTATGCGTAAATATATACTATCTTTATGCGTAAATATGTACTATCTTTACTAAGAATCACTTCTATGCGATGAATATTTTTTTTATTTCATTTTTTATTTAACTATTTACTTTTGAAACTGATGAAATGAAAAGTTTAAGATTTAGAGATTTAACTGGTATTAATTCGTTATAAAATTGGTATTGAACTGATATAAGATAATAAAAAATATATATTATAAAAAATAAGTAAAATATATTATAAAATTAAATATATAATAAAAATATAAATAAAATAGTAATATCTATTATTATGTAATCAATAACTAATAATTCTAACTAAAATTGAATTTAATATAAATTATTAAAATAATAGTAATAATTAAAATTATATTTTTGATTAATATTGTATCTCATCTTTATCAAGAAATTAAAATCTTTCAATGTTATATAAACATTTGTAAACCACACTTGTATTTAAAATAATTGCATTAACATTTTCTATTATATTTAAATAAACTATAAACAAATAAATTATGAAATTATTTTTAAATTAACATATTATATTTTTAAATAAGATAGCAACTAATTGTTAGTAAAATAGATATTTCTAATTTATTTTTTTGTACAAATATATTTTCTTTATAAATTATCCTTTCAAGTTTATTATAATCAATATCAAATAATGATTTTTCTTTTTTTATTCAAAAGTTAATATAATTAATACAATCGATAATCAACCGATCGGACTACTTAACTTATAATTGATTAAATCGATTTAACCACTTAACTTATAACTAATTAAATTGGAAGGTTAAACAAAAATCGGGAGGTTTTCTTAATAAGAAGTTTTTATACAAAACCGAACCAATCAATTGAAAAATTTATAGTTAATTGAGTTCAACTGACCTAATTGAACTGATTTTTAAAACACTCTTTTTTATACTTGTTTCATATACTAAAATAAAAGAATACAAACTTTTCTACATAATTCTTAACACAAAGAATTGAAAATTCCTTGGATAATAGCATAGTTAATTAATAATCAACTAACATTTTGATTCCAACTTAGCTTGAGTTACCTTAATTAAAGACAAAGCTGAGAAGTTAAAACGTCACCTTCATTAAAGACAAAGATTACTAAGAAGTTAAAACAAACAAAAAGGATACTCCACTTGAGTTAATCTGAAACATCTTTTCAGAGACAATTTGTACCAAGGCGGTGTAAATACATAACAGGCGCCGAGGTAGTGAAATGTTTGAGAAATACGTCGATAGGCAGGACAGACAACTCCATCAATGGACATAGTCAAAGACAGTGACAATTATGCTTTGTGAAATAATTAGGCCTGCCTAAAAGGGATTAAGCACTAATCCGCGAGCTATATATATATCTATATCTATATCTATATCTATATCTATATATTATATGCTTGTACTATTCATCACTGCTAATGACATGGACCGCTCTTATCTTTTTATAGTGCCCTGCCTCTTTGCATTACTGAAATTAGACCATGTAATGAGCCAGCCATAAAACAACTGTCTCATTACAAGTTGAATTAACTCTCAACTTAATTTCACTTGGTGCGGCAAATAAAGTTTCACCAAAATGATTAACGAAAATTAGTATAATGGTTGTTTAAAAGAAAAATTGGTATAATAGTTTATTAATCAACTTAAAATTGGATCTAGAGGCATCGATACGAAATACTTTATAAAAAATATTAATAATTGGTAGGTGATAATTATTCGTAAATATTATTTTGTAAAATAATTCAAATATCTTTACATAACTTAAATTATTTACTGATATGTAAGAAATATTTAGTACTTAAAACATTGCCAATCCATGTTTTATTCCACGTAGTGAGTTTAATTATGTGATTATATTTTTTTTAGTTGGGAAGAAGAAAGGATTTTTTTTTTTTGGGGGTAATCTCTTGCCGTATTCCCGTAGTACTTTGTTTGTGTTAAGATTTGAGCTAAACTGCAACTTGGAAGACCGGTTTAGAGAATCAAATGCTGCTTGTTTTACTTATCTAAGTCGTGGAGTGTCTATTCCTCTTTAAGCAGATATGTGAAAACTTTATGAATCTATATTGAACTGTACTGTACCTCTAATTTAATCTGTATTGCTATCGTATCCAGGTAAAAAGCAGATATGCTTAATGAACTTGAGTTTTGGTCCAAACCAGAGATTTTCAACTTATGGATTTAACATTTCAAAGATCAAATAGCCTATTAGGCTAAAATTGAAGGATTAAGTCCCCCTATCTGACCTGCTCCATAATGATTTAAGCATCCAGTAAGTCCAATTCTTTGACCAACCAAGCTATTGGGATGAGAGACCTGACTTCTACCCTTAAGAAGGCCTCGTGTGGGCTGGAACACTTTTCGCCACTGTGAGGTGGATTAGGCCTTTTTTTGTTGCCTCTGTTTTACATTAAAGTAATTGGTAAAAAGCTTTTTTTTAATGCTTTTTACGAAAGAGAGAGGACACAACCTACTAGAACGTAAGACTTATCTATACCTCCAGTAATTATCATAGATACAACCATTTTTTCACCTTAAAACATCACCAGAAGGCAAGAAGCGTCTCCACCAGTTCCTTTATACTGCTTAATTGTGCTTGTTTAAGCCAAACTGCTATTCGTTCATGCACCAGACTAGTTCTGTTTAGTTCAATTAAGATTAAACAGTTAATTATGCTGGATTATGACATTTCTGAGTTAAGTATCTCTTGTTTAAAGTATTTAGTGTTTGACATTTGGTTGAGCGAAGCACCTGCTACTCTTGTGGTTAGGAGAACATGCGCAAAACGACAGTTGTATGTAAAAGGAGTGAGTAAAGAAGAATGCTTACAAACAGGATGTCTCGGATATAATGGACAGAACTTGCAACGCTCTAAAAGCTTTAACTATAAATTGCACACGGTTAAATTGAATCTCAAATCTGTGTATCCATCCAGTAAAATTCAATAACATAAATCAATTACAACTAATTGAAAATAGTGCTTGAAAATATAAGAATAATTTGGTTCGCTACAAAATATTAAAATATCCTAAAAAAATATCGAATAACAAAATCAATCTTATTGTTAGCCCATCTACAACTCAAGTAATGAACTTGTGAGATCTAGAGTCTACAATATCAACTTTACTTCTGAAAAATTTAATAGGTAAGAGGTCATCTACCTACTTAATACGAATTTCATTATTATATCTTTATAAAATCTATTTAACATACATAGATAAACTATAATAATTATTTAGGAATATCACACAATAACATATATCAATATTTCATAATATTTCCATCACAAAACAAAACATGACCATAAGATGTAAAACCATTTTTGCTATTTATCAATTTTACTAATTTTTTGTTGTTCGCTTTATTAAGGACACTTTTTAATTTAGTAGATAATATCCACTAGCCCAATGGCTTATATCATTATGTTACAATCTCAATCTCTACGTGAATAACTTTAATGTAATGTGCGCATATGTGTGTGTGTGTATATATCTATATATATCTCTACCACAAGATATCTTTCAATCATATTACATGATACCTCGTATCCTCTCAATCATATTACCTGATACCTTGGCACCACTTTAGTGCTTAGCCACAACATAATGTATCTTTGAAACATAGGATATCTTGGTACTTCGATACCTACCCTCGGGTACAGGACATCCCAATACTCAAGATTCTTCGACATTTGCTCTAAATATAAGTGTCTAATCTACATCAATCTCATATTATATCATTCTCAATTTCGGAATATCGCATACTTCAATCTAAGACTATTGAATATATCTTGACCTAGATAAGTTATTACTCTATTACTTAATCTCAATCTATCAAGCATCGGATCCTTATTTTAGTTCGTTCGCTAAGCATAATCCTAATCATAGCCTAATTCCATATATAAGTTTCAAGTTCTCTAATCCCACAAATGCAAATTCTCATGGTGTAATAATTTGCAATAGAGTACTCATAATTGTCATAATCAATCAAATTAATGAGTATGTCAATAGGTCACAATTAAATAGAAAATCGTAACAAATTTCACTAATTTATTGGTAAAGAAGAAATATTTAATTAAAATATTAGTCAAATGATCATCTCAAATATTGTCCACATCACACTTTAGGAATATACTAAATCATAACAAAATTTACTAATTATTTAATCTAAAAAATAATTAAGAAAATTTTCAACATTCAAATAATTCACATAAACAATTAGATCACACAATTTGTACATGATAAGCATATTATAAGGGTACAAATTAGAAATCCTTCCTCGATCTTCTAAAAATTCACATTTATTAAATCAAGCCAAATCTCTCAAACTAAAAGATCCTTTGAACCTAAATAATTATAAAAGCTCATTAAGTTCAAATTAATAAACCAAGTCCAAAATTACTAAAATTCTAAAATTAAACATAAAATCCCAAGTTTTACTAATTTAATCTCTAAAAATTGGCAAAAATATCCTTCTAAAACTCTAATATAACCAAGATATCCCTTTTTGCACTAATAATCTAATTCTACCCCTAAAATGTCTATAATTCACAAAATTGTCCTTAAAAACACTTGTTCCTATTTTAACCTCACTAAAATAAAGGAAATTCTGAAATAGCCCTTAGAAATATCTCCTATTTTTCATTTTTTCTTTACTCCTTTTCCCTCTTCTCTCTCTTTCTTCTCGCTACCTTCTTCTTCTCTCTTCTTCCTCTTTGGTCTTCTTCATCTCCAGTGACTCCATCACCTTTGGCGAGCTCCTCTCTCCCCTCTCTTCTCCCTATCTTTCTTCTTCTTTTTCGTATGTTTCTTCTTTCTTTTTCCCCTCTTCTTCTTGTTCTCCCCTTTCCTTCTTCTTCTCACCTCTAATAGCTTCTGGTCTAACTGCTGGTCTCTGTGACAAGCTCCCTTTTCTCCATTTATTTCCTATTCTTGGCCTTATCCTCTTTATTCTCATTTCCAAACATTTCCACTTTTTTTTTTCCTAAAATCATCAACCCCTGACTTCACATCTCTTCCAACATTATCCACCCATTGTAATGGGTCTTTCCCTTCACTATTTCCCATTTCAACCTAGCTCCTCCATAAATTCCATCACCATACTCACTAGACACCTTCTTAAACAAATCACACACAAAATAAGCTACAAAGGGAGCAAAATAAAAAATAAAAAATTCATCGTCGGTGATAAATTTTCTCGATTCTGGCAAAACTAAGACTCTAAAGTTACTACTGCTATGTTCCTTGCATTCACATCATCTTAGGGGCTATTCGGATTGGTTTTTAAATTTGGTTTTGGTTTTTTGTTTTTCTAAACACAAAAATCGAAAAAAATCATAGAAATAAAAAAATACACTAATACAGCACAGAAATCAAGAAACCCAACAAAAAATCGATACAATTACACAAAACCCAATATAACAAAAATAAAAACTGCAACAAAAAATCACAACCAAAAGTTGAATCAAATAGCCTAGAAAGCCCTAAACTACATAAAGCCCAAAAATTAATAAGAAAACATTGAAACTCATCAAATTTACAGGTGAAAACTTGATAACTATGCTCTTCCTCTCCCTACTCCCTCTCACTAATGTTATGCTTCTCAATTAAGACTACTAGCATACAAGAATTTCAATATAAGGCAACCATTTAATAGTTCTTTTTATAATCCAAACGCATAACAAAATTGAAACCGTCTAACAATCTTTGCAAATTCATTCCCATTTTCTTCTTATTATTTCTTTTTTTAATTTGTTAATAAGTTAGATTGGGTCGCAAACCCAAGCCTAGTTTAAGCCTAAACCCAAGCCCAAAATCAAGTGAGCTTTATAAAACTCATTTTTATGAAACATAATTTAGATCTAACAACTACCTTGTGAAATGAGACTGTGAGCAAAAGAACTGAAAGGTTGTTAAAAGATGAGAATTTGTGTTATGCACTTTCATTTTTTCCATGCTTTGCAAGTAAGTAGGTTTGGTAGGAAGGAATCATATTTTGTCTTTTATATAATGTGCTTTCCGTTTTGTTTCTTTTCATATGAAAGAACAATATTCTCAATGGAATCTTGTCGAACCTCTGAAAACGTATACAGAGGAAAATTTGAATTCCAAAAATTAACACTGTATATTCATTCAACTAAAGCAGTCGTTAATGAGGACTATATAGTACAACCAACGAATCATATTCAAGAAGGGTTTTAGGAAGACTACTCCAAGTTCATATACACTACATTCAATTTTGATGTCATGCAATATTTCTTCATAAAGACGACATACAATTATTTCAATGGTTTTACAGTTGATGCTTTATATTGTTATGGAGAAGTCTCTTATCATCAAAAGTACTTAGCTGGTTAAACATAGTACCAAAGTAATATGAACTGAGAGTCAGAACTGAAGTAAACCAAGACTAAAAGCAGACCTAAATTAAGTAGACACTATATTTGCTTCTAATGATAATGAAGTGGTCCACACTATCTAGGATTATTCTTAAATGCGGACGCAATAATGGAGATATTATGAAGAGTAATCATTCCAATGAGGCTATTATTAGACACATTAAATTCTTTCAAATACTTCATATTTAGTACCTCTAGTGGTATAAAGGCATTCAACCTTTTCCTTGAAAGTCTATAAGACAACTACGAATAGTATTGCCCAGATAACCCATTATTGTCTAACTTTACTACATATAATTCACTAAGGTTTCATGAGGCCTTTGATGGAAACTCCTAACTTTTTGGTTAATATAACTAATGATGTAATGGGTGACATAAAAACCTTCTAATATCATTACTATGGCATCTTTGAACATTTCATCTAAAAGGTTAATAGAGCTATAATACCCAAATGACTCTCGTACCTATTTGGTAGAACTCCAAGAGAGCCCTCTCGACAATGCAAAATTTGTTAGAAATATTAAATTTTCTTTATTATAGTGTTCAAAACAAATGAATTTTGACAAAATTTTGTAGAATTTATTTATAATCCTAACTTTGTATGTTTAGAATACAAAAACTTATTCATTTCAATTATATTGTTTACAATATATGGAATTCAATATAATTAACTTAAATTATATTAAAATAGATGATATTTCTAAATGACTTCTACAAATTTAAGAGGTACAATTTTTATCCTCTAAAACTATCCTTTATACCAAAAAGAAAATCTATATTGTCTTCTCCCTAAGCTCCATTTTCATTTCTTCTGCCTTATTGAAGAACAGTTGACGTCTCACTTGCTACTGACAGCTGTCGCACCACCCATTAATCGTCGACAAAATTTTTGCAAGTTTTTTTATATTTTGCTTTGTGCTTTTTTTAATAAAAAATTTTAGTTCAATTTAAATATTTTTAATTAACATCAAATTAGGATGAATGGATAAACAAATTTTAGATATATTTTCTTTGAATTTGATTTTACTACTGGTTAATTATTTTTCTTTCTTTAGGTGTTAGGCAAATCTATTTATTTGTTGAAATTATTCTAAGTTTCATACATATTTAACGTAGACAATATATATATTTTCCAGTTAATTTTCTTTTTATAAAATTATTATATATATATTTAAAAATTATATTGGTATAAATATTAAAATTAAAGATATATTGATATCATTATTTAATTTTATAAAGTTATTATGTTATAGAG
>JAOXYD010001452.1:0-15688 GCA_028565735.1 Pinacopodium congolense | reverse complement strand
GTAAGTAATGAAACATAATTGGTCCAAAATATCACATTCTCATTGGTTTATACTCCACCAATCACTCTCTTCAACTTGTCATCCCATGTTTAATTCACCATAACTCACAAACAAAAAATCCTTTGATCATGAAATTTTATAGGCATATCCACAAAACATACATATGAAAAATTTTTATGTTTCATACATACCCTAATTCGGACTCCGAAGTCCTCATTTAAAAGGAAACCTCTAGAGTACCCAAATCAGTATCCTAACATGAGCAGATTCAGTAAAACAACCATAACATTCATTATACTTATCCTTTTAACCTAATTCTTTAGCCAGAATCCAACTAAGACTTAGTGCTATGACATTTCTTCCTTATGCTTCTTCAAATTTTCATTCTATTAGGATAGAAAATGGATCGAAATGTTAGATTAGATTTCAGCCCTAAAATCAAAATTTGACTCTAACGACGTTTAAATTACAAACCCCTCCCTACAACATCTTATAATTCATCAATCCACCCTCTTCCATTTCCTAAAACATTTATCATCACACCAATCCCTCAATTTGCATCCCTTTAATCATTCCAAATCACAAATTCATAAGTCAAGACACAAATAACTTCACATTTTCACGATAATCACATCAAAATCACTTATATCCGGAAATGATCAATTGAATGCAGCTAACACATTTACCATTATTGCAAATCACAATTTAAGAATTTATATGAAACGCAATTCACCATTACGTATGTGAAATGACTCTCTAAATAGTGGATTCGTATATATATCGGGTCACTACATAAAGGGTACCTAAAATATTCAATTGATTTTGAAAATTTTGAATTGAACCTTATATGAAGCACCACTCATTACGTTTAAAATCCCATGGCAAAAATTCTTGAATTGCCATATTTGACCTATAATCAAAATCATGAACACCAATGAAATCAATAAACTTAAATTATTTCTTAAATTCAACCTTATTTTGCTTGACAATTTCATCATAATTTTCAAATTCAAGAGTCTTAACAACATCTTCCTCCATTTTAGGGTCATCCTTAACATCTATGAAATCCATATCATTATCTTCCAATTGATCATTAAAAAAGCTTGCATAAACACTTTCATTACTCTCTAAATCTTCATCCAACCTTACAACTTAATCATTTTCCTTTCGTTCCACAAAATTCACATCACATTGCTCAAAATTAATGGGAAAATTGTCATCATCAGTATCTATGGCTCAAACTTCTAATTGGTTTGATTGACTTGATTACCGTCTCCTTCTAATTAGAATACAGGGGTTCCAACTCTTTGACTATGGTTTGGTTTTTAGTTAGATGCTTAATAGGACATGTAATTTTTGAAACAACTATGAAGCTTTCCTAAATGGAGCATCTAATTCTTGTAAATATGGAATCCTATGTTGGTAAGGTTGAACATTTAAGTTAGTAAATAACTTAGGTGGATCTTATTCACTCTCAACTTCTTTTACATCTTTACTACTTTCCATTGCTTCCCTTTCACTACTTTATTCTCCTATATTTTCCATCTCCTAGTTATGTTGAATAGTGATGGCCATAATATGCCCTTTAGGAGTAGGGTTAGGCATATCTTCTAACATATGCATAATCTGAGCAACTTGAGTCTATAAATACTTAATGGAATTTTCATGTGTTTGCATCCTAGGCTCATTGCTTTGAATATATTTCATAACTGTATCATCAAGATTAGACTTTTTTTTTTTGAAGAGGTGGATTAGTGTGTGGATTTATTTGAGGATTGGCATATTGGAATTGGTAGGTTAGATAATTATTGCATGGAAATTGGAGTAGCTCTCTCTAAGATAAGTGTAAGAATCAATTATTTGCCTATTAGATGGATAATGATATTGAATAGGATCAGAAGCATAGTTTCTTACTTGACAATTGATAGGACCATAAAAAGAACTACCACAATGATTACATACTACGAGACCTTTAAACACACTACTACTAAATTAAGCTTGTAGAACTTCAAATTGCTTACTAAGGTGTACCATTTGAGCTTATAAAAGTAAAGTATCATTAATTGCACGAGCTTTAAATGGCTTCCTATGATAAGGCTTAGAATTATTTTGAAAGCTATTAGTTGCAATGTTGTTGATTAACCTATATGCTTCACTTGGGGTTTTACTCATTAAGGTTCCTCCCGCAGCAACATCTATGAGATTACAAGTGGATGGTATAAGTCTTAAGTAAAATATATGCACTTCTCAAAAATACTAAAATTATACATAGGGCATTCAACAAGTAGTTCTCTAAATCACTCCCAAGTCTCATATAAATTCTTGCTCTCATATTTCTCACACGAGGATATCATATTTTTTTAATTTTACTATTTTGGTTGGGGGAAATAATTTGGCTAAGAAATGATTGACAAGATCATCCCATGTTGTAACAGAACTATGTGGGAAAGAAATTAACCAAATACGAGCTTTATCTTTCAGAGAAAAAGGAAATAGCTAAAGTTTAAGTGTATCATCTAAAATATCATGACTTTTATAAACATTGTAAATATCTATGATATTTATTAAATGATCATTTGGATTTGAAAAGGATGAGTCAGTAACTTGAGAAGGCCAAGTGATAGAAATGATATAATGAGAATTTTAAAATCATCAAAGTATATCGTAGGCGTAACAATGTTAGATTAGGTCCACTTCTAGTTCCTATAATCAATTCTAACATGTTAGGTTCTCTAAAAGATTGGAGATTTAAATTCTCATGATGTTTCATTTTAAAAATTGAACTTGATCCTAACTAAAGATGAACATAGGGTATGCACGACTTGGAATCAAGAGAATTGCAACAAAAATAAAATAAACACACAACAAGAAATAAAAAGAAAGTCAAACAGCAAATAAAGACAAAGCAAAGGCAAAAACAATATTTACACTATAGAGTAATTGAAACCGATATATTCCTAACATCACTATAATTTCCCAGCCAACAGTGGTAAAAACTTGTTGTTGGTTAGTTTATGTGTAAGTTATCTTAATTAATTATCAAATTAAACAATTAAGCACAATTTCTTAAATCAATTTCAAAACCAACAAATACAACAAGTATACTAGTCAAGAAATAATAAAGTGCATTATTTTTATGACTTTGGAATGTTGAAATCATAGGGAAAGTTAATGACTACTAGGTCACTCTGATTACAATTATCTAGAGAAACTCAAGATTATCAAATTAATTACACTAAAACTACTAAATTAACCCAAAAGCTTTCCAACATTGAAAAGGTATCCAAATTTATTTAAAGATTACCAACTTGATTAATTAGCTAAGGATTGGGCCTTAAATGATTTAACAGAGTTATCAAAAGATTGGAATTTCTAATCTAGGGTCTTTACTAAATAAAAAAAAAGTTATGGCCAAGTGAATGCCTTATTACAAAAATTTCTATGTTATGGTTTATTCTACCTATAGCTATAGGAAGTAGGCTTAAAGTTCAAGAAGTTCTAATCCTAAAACGGCATATTTTAAGACTAGTACCTTCATTATTAATCAATTAAAAACCATGTATTGATTAAAATCATGTTTTTTACTAATTTTTCCAATGAATTAAGTGGTTGGTCCTCTATTTAATCATCTTACATCTTACCTTAAGCGACCAACTTAAAATAAGCATTAAGAACTCAAATAAAAAAAGATTATTATCTAATCATGTGATAGGAACTCAATCAATTCATTTAAGACTTTGTACTTAGCATAAACTCAGACTACAAAATCATAATATTCAAAGAACATAAAGATTCAAACAATAACATATATTCTTGCATATATTTGGATAAAGGAGTGTGAAACAAGAGATTAAAGGTTTTTTAAAACACCAAATGAAGATCCAAACTAATAGAAAACCTTCAATCTTGTTTACAAGCCCTTGAAAATCCTTAAATAACTTGAAAACACGAAGAAAAAAGAAGGAAAAATAAAACAAAAAGAAAACCTAACCTAAAATAAGAAAGTACCTAAGTATGTTATTAGCTACTCGAATTTTGATCTTTGAAGCTTCTTTTTATATGTCTAGAGCAAGTTGGACAAGTTGTAGCTAATGGGAAAAGGAGATCCAGTTGGAAATATCTCAACAGGTAGTTAAACAGTGCTTGATAGGGAGTTAAATGGCATTGCGTAGCTACCACTGTATAAATCTCTAGTTTAAGCAAAATGGTGGCTTTTAATAGTAAAATGATAGGATAGATCAACCACCATTTTATCTCTTAAGTTTCGAATTTTTAGTGGATTTTCTCCAGATTATCACTTGTTAAGCTTCAATCTGTAATGTACATCAATCCAATTAAACACTTTACCATCAAATTAGAGCAAAAGTACCTTAAATAATAATCAAATTTATATGAAAATTCAATATGTTTTTTTAACCAATTTTTAAGTGGGTGTAACTAATAGGGAGTGTTTCTAATAGATTTTTAAGTTAGATAAATGTTCTAAGAATTACATAATAACCTTTATGGTTTTAAATGGACTTTAATGATTTTGGGAAAGATTCAATGAGCCTTTAGGTTGATGTGAGTTGTTTCTTAAGGGTTTTACATTTGTTCTCCTAGAGTATAAATTTATTCAAGTTTGTTATTAAGAGTGTGTATACTTGAGTTGACATTGATAATTGAAAATGGATGTATTATAAAAGGGTTATTCTTCTCCCATTAGAGTAAGAATTGTAAGGGTTCTTCTTTACCCCTTGAAAAAAGATTATTGTAAGTTCCTCTTCACCCCTTGGAAGAAGATTGTTGTGTGTTCCTGGTCACCCTTGTAAAAAAGAATTTGTAAATGCTCTTCTTCATTATAAGGAAGATTGTTCTTGTAATCAAATTTCTAAGTAGGATTTAGAGAGTAAATGTAGGCAAAGGGTTAGTTTGCTGAACCGTTATAAAATTATTTGTACATCCATTCTTCATTGCTCTTTTAATTTATTCAACTTTGTTATTATTATTTAATTGTTTGAATTTAAAGTATTGAGTCATATTGACATCACCCTCCTCCTCATTATACTAGGTTAACTTATGGTTAAGGAGTTCATCCACTGAAAAAATAGATTAGACTTAAAATTTAGAAAATTTTTTGAACACCTAATTCATCCCCTCTTCTTTGGTGTCGTATAGGATTAACATTTGATATCAAAACTATTCTCACTTAATACTTAAGTCCCTAAGGTAAAAGAAGAATGGAACGATAACGATATTAAACTTGTTTCTTTAAATAGTAATGTTATGTATTTTTTTATTTTATGGATTAGATGGAAATGTTTTTAATGAATTTTCTATATGTAATTTGGTCAATGAAAATTGATATAGACTAGAAGCTATTAGAAGGCACCAATGAAGATAAATAAGTGGAGAATGAGCATTCAAAAGATCAGGAAGCTCACATATGCTTGATGGTCAACAATGATGATAAGATACCTTCTTCATCAAATTCTTCTAGTTCTGATAATTATTGTGATGATGAAGATAGTGATAAAGATCTTACATATGATGGACTACTAGAATACATATTAGGGATCAAATTGAATATGTTTTCAATTGATTTTATTGTATTTTTACCCCTATTCATCAAATTCTTCTAATTCTGATAATTATTGTTTAATTATTTTTTGGAATTGATCAAATTGTAGATGGATGTGATTCATTGATGATTGGTGTAAAAAAATACAAAATTATCACTTTCTAGACCCTAAATGAGGGTATATAGAGATCTACATTGAGGTCCCCAACACCCGCATTGAAGGCCCCAACACCCGTATTGAAGGCTACAACATTAGGGCATTAACGAAGACTCGCCGCACATCGACTACACCATTGTGCTTTGAAGCCCAACCACTGTTATAGTGCAGATAAGCAAATCTTAACCAAATCTCCACAATTATGGCTGAAACTGTTGAACCAAGGGTTGGTTCCACCTTTTTTTTTATGATGACAAAGTGTTTTTACTAATTTATTTGTAGAGCTTGTTATGTTTGTTAAGATAGGTTTCACAAAAACAAGTCACTAAGTGTTTAGTGAAGACTTGAAGTGCAACTAAGTTTAAGACTTGATGATAAGAGGCATATATGAAGTTCATGAAGTATGTTGGAGATGTATGAAGATCAAGTTGATGAGAAAGAAAAGAATTGAAATTAATCTTGAAGATTGAAGATAAAAGATAAAGTTGATAGGTTCTTAAATAAGTCTTTGACAGTATTCTCCTTGGTCTTACCATAGTGCTGAAAGGGCTCAATCATGCATATGCGTTCATGTTTAGTATTGGCATATAGGATGCATAATCAAGAGGTGTTATATATGTTTGATGTGTGTGAAAATCCTTTTGATGTACGAATGAATACATAGATGATATTGCATACATATGAATGATGATTGAACTAATTAATGGATGAATGAATTTATTAGAGTTTTAAGGAAATTTGATAAGATGATTAAATATGAATGTGTTAAATTGTGTAAAATATGTTAAGTTATGGTTGGAATTATTTGGTATGTGTTTACATATATTAGTTTAGGTTAAGACATGATTTGGGTTAAGTTTGGTTTGTTTTGGGCCAAGATGGGTTGGAGTTCATCAATATTAGAGGGATCGGTTGAATGAATATAGTGTATCAGATGACAGAACATTGATAAATCAACTAACCAACGAGTTTGGTCGACTGAAGGCAACGAATCTACAGTTGAATGTTAAGTAACACCTAGTTTTGCAGTAGTAATGTTAATAAATATTAAAGAATGTTGGGCAATGGCAATATAATTGGTATATTAAGATTTTTTGGTATAAATATGTGTTATTTATGTGGTTTTTGTATCCAAGAAACATAGAAAGTGTTCATACATTGAGATTGAGTATTCTTGAGTGTGATTATTAGTTTTTAGTGAAGTTATGTTTGTTTTAGTGTTAAGTTTGTGTTGTATTTCACTCACAAGTGTTGTGTGAGCCCTTATACACCTTAGTGGGTCAAGAGTGACAACTTGTGTAAGGTATGATTATGAGAAGGGTGGAAATTGTGAGTGAGTTGCTATAAGGGTTATTCTTGAACCTTGAAAAAGAAGAGTGTTGTAAGGTTATCCTTGAGCCTTAAAGGGAGTGATAGGTTATTCCTTAGCCTTGAAACGATGAGTAAAAGGTTATCCTTGAACCTAAATAATTGATTGTACTACTAATGTTGTCTCTGTTTTGGTTGCAATAGTGGTGCTGGGAACTAGGCATAGGGTCAGTTGAACCACTTTGAATTAGAATAAATCATTTATGTCTCTCTCCCCTACTCTTTTATTTTTATACACTTATTTTTATTGTCTAATTTATTATTATTTTTTAATTTGATAAAATAGAATTATTCCTTGGCTTTCATGTTTTAATAAATTGGTAAAAGATTAGGTTGAATAATGTAGAAGAAATTTTTAATACCTAATTCACCTCTTTTAGGTGCCATATAGGCCTAACAAAAGCATGTGTGAAAATTAATGCTCTGCCTAGTAAGGACATGGAAGTTGTCCTTAAGCTTCTGCAAGTGGAGAAGAACAAAAACATATGCCAAAATAGATCAATCATATATCTAAACTCTTCTCTTAAAGTTTTCTTAGTTTCCTCATAGTTTTCATAATAATCTTGATTTAAGCACTTATATTTTGTGATTTTAAGTTGTTTTCTAAATTACCATTGTTTAGACATATATTTGAGATCGACAATTATCTTGGGAGGTTTTCTAACTCATATTACTTCATATTATGCTCTGTTTTTAAGATTAATCAAAGTATTATGCTTTACTTACATATCTTCTTTAATTTTCTTGAGGTTTGATTGATGATTTTAAGTTCTGCTAGAGCTGAGATCACATTTCAAAATCTATAAACCATTAAAGAGCCTCTCTTGGGTATTTTCTTAACATAAAACTCATTACATACCTCTTTATTTATATATTAACCAAAGTATGTTGCATAAGATGCTTTTTTTTTCTACTTTGGTTAATATATGTGGTTAATTAAATTTTCAACTAAGGATTACTTTGTAAATGAGTTTATTGAGCTTTTTTACGTGTTTAAGGGACTAATTTTGTTTATTAAAGGACTAAATAATTTGTTTTTAAGTTGAAGAAACAACATAATAGAATCTTGGAATAAGCAAACCCTAATTAATTTTGAGCGTTTTAATTAGGATAATAGAGATCTAGGAGTTAAACTTCTTAATCTTCAAGCTTATAACTTAATTTAATGAATGCCTAAACTTCGAACTAAAATTAATAGAAAAAGACATGTTCTTAATCATAGCTTTGTCTTGAAATTGTGAAAATGTTCTAAATTAGTCACCATAATTTTTAATTGCTCAATTAATTAAGTAAAAACATAATCCTTATCTAATTTCTTTGATTTGGTATTTTTTAAAAGCAATTTGATATCATTTGCATTGTTTGAAATTGGGTTAGGATAAATCAATATTTTTCTGCTTTAAATTCAATTAACTTGATCTTCTTACATAATTTTAAGTTAATTGATCTAGTAATTGTGGATTTTTCCTTGTGGGATCGACATTTTAAGTCTTAAAAATACTATATTGTATTATTTCTTATGATAACTGCTCTTACCTATATGCTGGTAAAATAAAAGTTGAAATTGCATTAAAATTAAATCACCTAAACCAACAAACAAGTTTTTAGCGTCGTTGCCGAGGAAAGGAACTAAAATATTAGGGATAAATTGGTGTTAATTACTCTATGACATGCATTTATTATTATTTTATTTTTAATTTTTGTGCATTATTTTTAATTTTTGTTTTTAATGTTTTTGTTGCTTTTTGTTACATATCTTGTGTAGTTTGCTTGCTTAGTATTTTTATTTTTATTTAGTTATTTTGTTAATTTTGGATGCATACGTCAGCTAAAGGCCTAAAACATTTGACTTCAATCTAGAGCTTGAGTGTACACTTCGTAAGAAAAAGAAAGAATCTGGAGCTAGAATGTTTGATCCTTTAGAAGTAGAGACATCTAGTGATACAGACTCTAAACCAGTAGAAATTGATCCCTAAGTCATGCAATTTTTAGATCTTAAGAAGCACCAAGGGAACTAACCATGTTGGACTTAGCTTTGGGAAACAGAGATAGACCTATGGCTAGCATTGTTTGGCCTAAGGTAAATACAAACAATTTTGGAATACTCTATATTATCATTTCCATGGTTAGGTCTTTACAATTTTATGGATTACCTTTAGAGAATCCTCATACGAATTTTCAAAATTTGATAGACATTTTCAATCTTTTAGAAGCAATAGGTTTCGAAAGATGCAGTAAAGATTAAGCTTTTCCCTTTTTCTCTTAGAGATAAAGCTAAGGCTTGGTTATTTACACTTCATCTTAGTTCCAATACTACATAGGACGATTTGATAAAGATTTTCTTATCCAAAATTTTCTCAATAGCCAAGTAGAAAATATGAAAACTGATATTAGTTCATTTGTCCAATATGAAAATGAAAGTTTGTATAAGGCCTGAAAGTGATTATGAGAGATGCTTGCTAAGTGTCCTAACCATGGTTTCAGTACATGGTAGCAAGTGGATATTTTCTACATTAGCCTTACACCCCCTACTTGTTGTAATATTGATATTACAATTGGAGGTAATTTCATGAAAAAGATATCGAAGCTTAAAATTTGATTGAGGAGTTGGTAACAAATAGCTTCTAAGATAATTTTGAATGCCACCTTAGGAAACCATATGAAGTTCGTGCGATCAATGAGATAGTAACTCTAGAAGCTCTAATGGAAGTATTAAATAAGAAGCTAGATAGTTTAGTGAGTGGAGTTGGTAGTAGTACCCATAGAATTACATGTGAAAGTTATGGAAGGACCTCCAATTCATCATTAAAGTGTCAAGACGGTAGTACTTTTGCTCGAGAATCTGAACAAGTCCAATTTCTTGACAATGTCAATAGGCAAAAAGAAAACCCTTACCCAAACACTTACAATCCTAATTAGAGGAACCATTCAAACTTTTTATGGAGCAATAATCAAAACTATTAACAACCATCTTAAGTCAACCCGCAAAGAGCCCCTCCACCTACCTTTAGAGCCAATCAACCTTCTAGAGAGTCACTTAGTTTTGAGGAGATCACACTTAAAAATATATAATCAAATGAGTTAAGGATGCAAAATCATGAGACATATATCAAGAACTATTAGACTCAGGTAAGGCAGATAGAGAAACTCTTACACGAGAGGCTACTCAGATAGCAAAACTCTTATAGGAGAGCTACTCAATTAGAATAACTCTTACAGGAGATGCTACTCAGTAAGTTGCCTAGCATTATCGAAGCCAATCCTTGAGAGCATGCAAAAGCTATTGCGCTAAGCATTGGAATATAGGTTGAGAGTGTGAGAAAGAAGATAGAAGAGAAAGGAAAGCAAGTGGTGGAAAGTAAAAGAAAGGAGAAAGATGAAGAGAGAGATAGAGAGAGAGAGAGAGAGTTAAAAAAGGTGAGATGAAGAAAGAGAAGGAAGTTAAGGGTTAGAGTTCGAAGAAGCCACCTAGGATGTTTGCAAACCTAAATGTCCAACTTTACAGACCTACGATACCTTACCCTGAGAGATTGAAAAATACCAACCTTAATAAGCAATTTGGGAAATTCATAGAAATGTTCAAGAAATTGCACATTAATAGCACATTTGTTGAGGCAATTGCGTAGATGCCCTCCTATACAAACTTTATAAAGCAGAATCTGTCCAATAAGAGGAGATTATTAGAGTATTAAACTGCAAATCTTAATAAGGAGTGTTATACAATTCCACTAAAAACATTTCCACTAAAAATCTAGGATTTGATAATTTCACCATTCATTGGACAATAGATAACTTATAGATAGATAGGACTTTGGTAGATCTTCGAGCAAGTATTAATTTAGCCCTATGTTGATACTTAAGTGATTGGCTCAATGTAAGTGATAGATTATTGGTTTATGCCCTACAACAATCGTTGGATATAAATTTGTGACATAATTTTATAAAGGGATTATTTATAATACATATAATTGTTTAATTAACTATTGTATAAGATAAAGTTCATAGGATAAATGTATTTTAAAAATGGAATTATGATGAAGATTGTTATTATGAGATTCATATTATAACTAAGTATTATCCTTAAATTTTTCCAAGTTGTTACTTTATTAAGACCATACATTAATAGAGTGAAAATGTTAGCATACATTATATTTTTCGTTATGAAGAAAGTAGTCGATCTCATAGACTAAATTATAAAGATACTTAAACAAATATATGAGTGCTTGTTAGAGAACAAGCTCAGTAAACTAACTTGCTATTTTTATAATTCCATATGAAACATTACTTGTGTGTCTATAGAAATACTTATTATGATGATTGTATAAGTAATCCTTAGACTTGGAATTACCAAAGATATTTTGTATAGAGATTTTTATGTTTTGATATTACTTATGATCTATTCTAACATGGATAGTTCACTCAGTATTCATTGAATGTAATGAACTCTATGGAGATAGTTGAGTGATCAATATAGGATTCGTCACCTTAAAGTAATTAGGAAGAATCTTTTATTGTTCTCGATTAGTATTGATTTAAGAAATACTTGGCCAAGGTGAAATAACAACTTGAAAATTTTTTTCAAATGTCATTAATAAAATTATTTACTGGTGGTAGAGAATTGATATGATCAGACTTAAATAAAGAAGACACTAATTCCGTACTCTATGTCCAATTAGAGTGTTATATGATGAAAGGATTGAATTATATAGAAAAATCATGCATGGATAGATTAAGTTAAAACCACTTTAACATTCCTAATATATGGGTGGTCATGACATGTAACACCCTAATACCTTAAATTAAGATATAAAATAAAAGCATTTATTTTATTATATATGATACCAATATCATTTAATTATATATAGGAGGAAAAGTAGTGTAAGATACAAGTAATGATGAAACATATAAGAACTTTTAATTCAGGGCGTTCTATATCACTTTTTTATTCTTTTATTGTAATTTTTTATTTTTTAAGAAAAATTAAAAATTTATCTAATTAACATTTGTAATAAAAACTAAAAATAAAAAACTTATTAGATTGAGATTTATGATAAAAAATTAATTTAATAATAATCATCAAATATAAAATAAATTCAAATTCTTAGACCAAAATATTCTTATACATATTAAAAATACATATTAGATGATTAGATGATAGATTACGTTAATTATTTAATAAAAAATCTGTTTTGAAAACTTATTTTAAAATGTAATTTTTTAAGATTTGCTATTTTTTAATTTTGATTTTAAAATAAAAATAAAAATATAATATAATAAATATGTTTTCTTTCTTAATTTATATATTTAAAAATAAAAATTTAAAACTAAAAATATAAGTGATAATAAACTGGTCATTAGAGTTCAAGCTAAATTTGAATAAAAAAGAAAACACTAGTTTTTCATAGTGTTTAAAACTAAATAAGTTTTATTACGTTGATATCATGTAAGAAGATTTTAAATTTATATAATAAATTTATGTTTAAGTATTTTCCAAAAATTTTAATTAGTAATTCATGGTCATATTTAAAGAAAAATCATGTTACTTCTAATTTTATATTGTATCTTTATTTTTGTTTTGGTTTGTATCTCTTTTTAATTTTATATTGTTGTTTCTATATTTTAGGTTTCAAATTTTCATTTCTTTGCATCTTAGATGAATTTTATTCTAGAAATTATTCTTAATCATCAATTCGTAACAATGGAAATCAATTAAATCTAAAAATTGTAATTTTTGTTTGAAATACACAAGGAATCGAATAAAAATATACGATATTGCCTAATAAATCCTTTAGTATTTACAATTTATAAAGTTCACATAAGGATTCGTTTGTCCAAAGAGGTTTAAGTGGCTCTTTTTCTTCATTTACAAATTCCCAAATTATTAAAATAAGTTAGATAATTTCATAGAATTATAATCTACAGCTTCCTTTCACGGTTTCTGTTATTCGAAACGCACGAGAGAAGACCTTATTACTAATGTTAACAAAACCGAACTGAACTGGTCAGTTCAACCCAGTTAACAATCAACCGGTCGGATCGATTATTTTCTTTTTCCTTCTGTTGACGCTGATAAAGGGTTCTTCTTTTGCGTTTTTCCTCCCTGCTCATCCAGCTGCTGCCAGCCTCAGCTTAATCTTGCCTCCTCAGTTGCCTCTTGAGACTTGCCCCGAGCCCTTCTCCAGTTGCACCTCGCAACTCTTTAGTTGCTTTGTCTTGCCCCTCTCTAGTCGCATCTATCATATCCTTCCAGTCCCATCTGCCTTGCGTATCTGCCAGATCTTCCAATCGCATCTACCTTGCTCATCCTTGCATATGCTTCGCCTCGCCCCTTTGCCGGATTTGCTTTTCCACCGCCTTCTTGTTCACTTGTGCCTCGTCCTCATCTTCCAGTCGTGCCTCGCCTCTCTTCCACATCTGCTTTTCTCTAGTGCCTCTTCAGTCACGCCTTGCTCCTCTACGGCCCTGCCAAATCGCCTTTTCTCCTGCCTGAGTGTTTGTCTCCTTGCTGCAAAATTTTGCAGATCATGGATGGATGAAAGACCTGCTAATACGATAATTAAGTTTCAAAATAATCTTAAACCAAATTTAAATTAATTAATTAATTGATAACACAAATGTAATTGCTTATTAGTTTTATAAACAGATTGATTAATGTCTCACAAAGAATTTACTTTATTTTGTCAACATACATGAAGCAAATTTATGACAAATTATTTCAAATATTTGTTTGTGTAAGTTTAAAGTTTTATAAATTTTTTTATTTGTTTTTCAGGTTGATATTATAATAAAAAAGAATCAATTATTAGAAAAAGATTTGGGAAGCGTAGAATCTTTTACTCAAAATAAAATTGTTCTAATATGAAATTATTTTTCTATTACTCAAATATTTGATAGAAGCACTCAATATAATTATATGTTTTGCAAAGGTAATACTACTTCTTGCAACCATTTGATGTACATAAAATAATTGCAAATTATTTAAAGAAACAAACGAAAAAAGAAAAAGGAAAATACATAGACTCATAATATTTCTTTTTATAGATGATGACATCCAAGTATTAGATAAAAGAAAAATAAAAGTTGCTATTAATATAGATTTTTATTTTCCTCCAAGGACTATTCCTAGCTTCTAATTAAGTTTAAAAAGTGTTTTACAATTTAAATATGCTATTTTTCATTGTAAAAGAATTTGAGTTAGATGATTTTATCATTTTTTGTATTTTTTAATGCAATAAATTCACCTTACTTTCAAGAAACAATAGATGTTATAACAATAATAGGTCTTGGATTTAAGATGTCTTTTTATTATGAAATTTGTGTGCTTTTATTTCAAGATTTGAAAAATAATGTTAGTTGGTTTTAGATTCATACAAATTTGATTGGGAAATAATATGATGCACTAATATGGTAGATCGATGGACTGATTAAAGACAATAAACTTTGATCAATTTCTTAATTTATTATGTTATGGAAACAACATTTATTAAGTCTATTGCTGCTTCTGATGTGGTAAAAAATACTAATACTTTATTTGAAATATTTTTTCTAAAATTGTTAAGTGGATTGGATCAAATAATGTAGTTCACTTTATTGCAAACAATACTGTTAATTATGTATCAATTGAATATTTGGAATCAAAGTATAAAAATATTTATTAGTCTTTATATGTTGCTCACTATATCAATCTTATTTTAAAAGATATTAGATGTATGCTTCATATTTTTAATCTTACTTTACGTGTATCTAAAATCACAGTTTTTATGTACAACCAATTGACCTTTTTGTCTTCATTGAGAAAAGAAGATGATTGGGTTGAAATTGTCCATCTTATTACTATTAGATTTACAATTACACTTATAATATTGAAAATTATTTATTATCACAAACAAGTATTTTAAAATATAGTAACAAGGTCATCATGTGGGCGCTTGCCCTCTCTCAATCGATGCCATACACCTCCCTGATACATAAAATTTCAAGCTTCAATACAATAGCATTGATGACGTTCCTATCCATGTAATCCTCTAACTCAACACCATCCAGAGAAACACCAGCATCCCTAAATATCCGAGTAAGCAAATAGGGGAAAAAAAAATTTGCTAGCTCTCATCAACTTCACGACATCCCTCATGGAAAAAATGATAAAACCTACAAGTGGGCAGGAATGATCCCCAATCCATGCATCATCCTATATAAGAAGTAAATATCCACATACCTCATCTTGTTGAGCCCACTGGTTCGGGGAGCAATATTGTTACTAATCATCCCCATAATAATCCTCTCTCTGGGTTCCAAAGCAGCAGTAATATATCCCTTCGAGTTCCTAGTCAATCCTAGGGTCTCTCTAACAATGGAAATAGAGAAATAGGGATCCGAAGGTAAGGTATCCCTATTTAGTGGATCACTTTGCCTTACAAAAACACTACCTACATCCGGTACCCCTAACAATGAAGAAATCGAAGCACGAGTAATATGGATAAGGATACCTCGCACTGAAGACCGTACCTTAATGGTATCGGTCTCTGTCTTGTCTTCAATGTTCGCATAAAATTTTCGAACTAAATCGGGGTAGAACGGTCCAGCAAAAGTCACTATTGCCTCCT
>JAOXYD010001434.1:0-15688 GCA_028565735.1 Pinacopodium congolense | reverse complement strand
TGTTTTAATTCCGCAAAAGTTTTTAAACACCCAATTCACCCCCCCCCCCCTCTTGGGTGCCATAGGGCTAACATTAGTGATTCCCAAGGTTGATGGAGTTACCTCTTTTGGGTGCCATCAAAAACCTCCTTCTTTTTCTCCTTTAGATTTTATATAATGATCTTTAGAGGCTCTTAGGGTTTACGCCCTTATATATGTCAAAAGGAGGGTCTCAACACTTCAAATCCCGTTTTTAACCCATCCAAGGGTCAATTCCACTATCACCCTCGTGTTTATGCATGAGGGTGATAGAAAGTTGTCATCCATGGGGTGTCTCGATTGTACACAAGCATGATCGTGCACTGCATTTTGATAACTCTATGCATCCTCCACTCTTTTAGCATAACTCCTTCTCTTAGACTCCGATTAACTTGAAATTTCAAATAAAAGCTCCTCACATGCTGATCGTACTCCACATTAAATTGCATGGCCCTCTAAGCTCTACAAGTATGCCTAATGGCTCAACCAAATCACCTATGCCACATCCAATGCTAAAATTATGATACCTGTGAAACCAACAACAAAAGTGCATCAATCAATTCCTCAAATAAGCTCAAATTTTACCCTCAAATACTAAACAATACCAAGAAATAATTAAACAACTAAAATACATTGAAAAGATGCAAAGGATCAAATAAACTAAGGTTAAAACACATAAACAACATTTAAAACACATCAAAACAACCTATAAATATAACTAAAAACACACTTATCAAACTTCCCCACATTTAAATCTTTGCTTGTCCTTAAGAAAAAACAAACACATCCATTACATCTTATTATTTCTTTTTCAAGGAAATCAACTTCATGCAATCTTTCAAACTTTGTCCAACTCGAATGTCAAGTTATTACACTGGTCATAACTAGTTTTTATTAGCGTACATAAACAAACTCAACTTATGATACTATCACTCAAAGGTAAGCATAAAATCAAAAGGGATTTTCCTCACGGGATTCACTCATTTCTCTCATGTGATCACGAGTTAGTTTTTAGCTCAAGACTCTTTATAGGAGACTATACTACCATAGGCTGATAAATTCAAATTTTCTCTTCCACACATATTACACGCTTCAATGTATATCATAAAGGACTTTGTTTAGGGATGTAATAGAGTTAGGGTTAAGGTGAGACATAAAGGGTTTAAGGGGTTCTTCACACGTATTCATAAAGCACTAAGTATAAAAGGGACAACACAATTAAATATATTTTTTAGATATGCAAGTGAATATAACTAACTACTCTAAACTTATTATTACTACTATATTTGATTTGGTAACAGAAGTAGTAGAGCAAGTTGAGGAAATCTTAGAAATGCAAGGAGAGGAGAGTGTAAGCGAAGAGGGTTTGGATGGGGAGATTTGGATGGGGAGATTGAGTAAGAAACTTTGGAAAGAATTAAAGCTCCCACACCACGCTCCATAGTCAAGCCACCTCTATTATAGTTGAAATATTTTCCCTCTCACCTTAGGTACACCTTCTTAGGCAAGGATCACATCATACCCATCATTATATCTAATCAACACTACCTAGAGTAAGAGGAGAGAGTGTTAGAGACTATCAAGAAGAGGATGAGAGCTACGGGTTGGCAAATTTTTTTTATTAGAGGGATTAGCCTAAGTTTGGTGATGCATCAAATCAATATTAAAGAAGGGTGTAAGAAGGTTGAATCCGAGGATGTAAGATGTTGTGAAGAAAGAGGTTATGATGCTTTTAGATGTAGGAATCATATATACGGTTACAGATAGTGAGTGGGTGATTCTAGTTCATTATGTGCCTAAGAAGGGAGCTATGATGATGATAGAAAATGAATAAGGAGAAAAGATTTCAACTCAGACCATTACTAGTTGGAGAATATGCATAGATTATAGGAAGCTAAATTTGACAACCAAGAAAGACCATTTCTCTTTTCCTTGTATTGATTAATTGATTGAGCGAGTAGCTAGGTATGCTTTCTATTGCTTTTTAGATGGGTATTTTCGTTATAACCAAGTTTTCATTTACCCGAATGACCAAGAGAAGACCATTTGCCCTTATGGAACCTTTACATATCGGAGGATACATTTTGGTCCTTGTAATGCACCAACTACCTTCCAAAGGTGTATGATGGCCATCTTTGATGACATGAATGAAAAGATGTGTCACTTCATGGTTTTGAAGGATGTGAAGAGGCCCATTTAGTTTTGAATTAGGAGAAGTGTCACTTCATGGTTCAAGAAGGAGTTGTCTTGGGCTATAAAATTTTACAGAAGCGGATTGAAATGGACTAAGCCAAAACTAAAGTTATTGACAAGCACCCACCTAAGCCATGCTACGTTCTATCGACGGATTATGAAGAGTTTTTCTCTCATTGATAAACCCTTGACTAATTCGTTGATTAAGGATGTGCCTTTTAATTTTAATGCTAATTATTTCTATTATTTTGATAGGTTGAAAAAGGCCCTCACATCGGCACCTATATTAACTTCACTGGATTGGTTATTTCCTTTCTAGATTATTTGTGATGCTAGTGATAATGCAGTTAGGTGTGTGCTTGGTCAGAGGAAGGAGAAGAAGCTTCAAGCCATTTACTATGTAAGTAAGTCCTTAGTGGGGGCTCAACTAAATTACACCATTATTGAGAAGGAATTACTTATGGTGGTATTTGCTTGTCATAAGTTTCGTTCTTATAGACAAGGTTTAAAAGGTATTATGTTTACAGATCATGTAGCACTTTGATACCTTTTGGCCAAAAAGGAGGCCAAAACATGACTAATTTGATGGGTACTTCTACTCCAAGAGTTCGCTCTAAGATCAAATATAAGAAAGAAGCAAAAAACCTGGTAGCTAATCACCTATCAAGACTTGAAAGAGGAGAGTCCTAAAGAGAAGAGGAAATTAAGGAGAACTTTTGAGTTGAAGTTCTAATGATTGTAACAAATCCTTTTCTTCCTTAGTTTGTTAACATTGCAAACAATATTTCAAGTAGTATTCTTCCCTCTAATTTATCATATTAGCAAAGGAATCATTTCTTGTTTCAATTTTCTCACTACATACGGGATGAACATGTGTTCCTAATAGTTTGATTCTCAAGTATGTGCCTGAAGAAGAAATTTTTGAAGTTCTAACCGAATGCCATAATTCACTTTATGGAAGACACTATAAAGAAAACAAGACAGAGAAATGAGTGTTAGAATGCAGATTTTACTAGCCAAATGTATTCAAAGATACTCGTAAGTTTATGTTACATTGTGACAGGTGTCCAAAAGTGGAAAATATTTCAAGAAGGGATGAGATGCTACTTTCAAATCATCATGGAGGTAGAAGTGGTTGAAGTGTAGGGATTAGACTTTATGAGACCATTCACATCCTCTTTAGGTAACTTTTACATTCCAGTTAGAGTGGACTATGTTTCTAAGTGGGTTATGGCCATTGCTACTCCAACCAATGATGGCAAGTAGGTTCAAAGGTTTATCAAGATGATATTCAATAGGTTTAGGTTGACTATAACTATTATAAGTGATAGAGGAGCTCACTTCTAAAATAAACCCTTTGATGCTCTTTTAAAAAGATATGGTGTTCACCATAGAGGGGCTACTCTCTACCATCCTTAAACAAGTGGCTAAGTGGCAGTGGTGAATGAGGAAATGAAGAGAATTTTAGAGAAAGTAGAGAATAGTTTAACGAAAGATTAGGCATTGAAGTTAGATGATATATTGTAGGCATACCGAACCGCTTTCAAAACTACTATAAGTACTACCCCTTATCAACTTGTGTATGGCAAGGCTTTCCATTTTCCTTTGAAGTTGGAACATAGAGCTTGTTGAGCGATTAGGAAGATAAATCTTAATTGGAAGTTGGCAAGTGAGAAAAGATTGTTACAACTTGATAAATTAGAGCAATTACAATTTGATGCATATGAAAATTCCGAGTTATATATAGAAAGAGTGAAGAAGTGGCATATTGTGCATATTAAGGAGTTCAAAAAGGGAAACTTGGTGCTATTATTTAACTTAAATTGATTTTTAGAAAGCTTAAGTTGAGAGGGAGTGGCCCATGCAAAGTTGTTAAAGTTTCCAGCCATGGAGCTTTGGAGCTATAAAATGATAAAGGTGAAACTTTCAAGGTTAATGGGCATAGATGCAAGCCATATTTAAGAGGGACATTCTCACAAGAAAGGGAAGTAATTTCTTTCCTTTCACTCACTTACCCATGATTGAATTGAGAATGGTTAAGCTAATGACCTTAAGTTAGCATGTTTGTTTGCTTTTGGTGTTTTTATTAAGGTAAGTGTGTTTCAGTGATTTATTTTTATTACTTGAGATGAGTTTGTTAAGTCATTATTTATTTTCCCTTCACTTCATGGATGATGTGTTATTTAATTGAAGTTTTGGATGACCTGATGATGGACTGAATTTTTACTACTTCTTTGAACATTAAGAATGAAAAAGGTTATAGATAGATTGTAACAGAAGAAGAAATGGAATCCAGGCATAAAAATTCTAAAAAGTCAATTGTCATAAACATGGTTTGGGCCACGATCTTAGCCACTAAGTTCACAAAGCTAGAGCCACAATCGTGGTATGTCTAAACATGACCATATTTATTTTATGAAAAAACAAAGTTGCAGCAACCACACCCATAGCTAGTTAAGGCCATGCCCGTGGCCAACTTATGTAGTCGATTGAGGGTTTTTAACCCCCCACTATCTTATTTTGGTTTTATTAACCTTTCTCAGTCTCCCTCTCTCTCTCTCTCTCTCTCTCTCTCTTTAAATTTTATAAACCACCTCAAATGAGTTCCAGCTCTCTGAATTTCTTCCCTTTCAATCATCATTTATCTATTTTTCTTAGTTATCTACCCATTTTCCTGCCTTCATTCTTTAAGGTTTTGGTTTTTTGGGGAGCTTTAATGATTTTTGGCATGATTGAAGAAATGTTAAAAATTGTCATCTTGAAATGTGTTTGATCCTTTTATGATATCACATGTTTTGTCATCATAAAAAAGGGAGAGGTTGTTGAACCAAGGGAGGTTCCAATCTTTTTTTTTATGATAACAAAACATAATTGTTTCTAATGATTTTAGCTTGCTTTTTGAAATTCAAAGATAGGTTTATTTAAAGGTAATTCCATACATAAAGCTTGAAGTTTGACGACCTAAGCTAAAGCTAAAGGAAAAATAAGATATATACAAGACCTTAGTTAGGGTATCTTGCATACAATTATAAATTTCACTTATTATCCAATTGACCTAGTGGCTGAACATTGATCATGCATTACATGTAGTCACTCCTAAGATGCATAAAGTTTAATTTCATAACTAATCCATTTTCGGAATTTAATTAAATCATGTTGATTTGTTATGTGGTTTCCAATTATGTCCTAAGACTTTTTTAAAGTCCTACTTTATGCTAGGATAATATCTGAAATTCATTGGATTTTTTAAAAGTTGGTATAAGTCCTTCTCGAATGGCTACTTGATTCCTTATTTAGAATTAATTCAAGAAAAACCTTAAAGTAGTTAATAAAAATAGAAAGTAGCTAGAAAAACATTCCCAACAATCTCTTAGACCTCTCAACTATCTCAACTCACGTTTTCATGCTCTTAAAACAAGATTGATAGCCTAATCTACTCCAATCTCTTCAAGCTGCCACCATTAACACTGTTTTGTCTTCTCTAATCCCTATAATCTTTTGTTTGATTATTTAAATTGCAAGATTGCTTTTCTTTGTTATAATAAGTGTTTATGAGTTTGTTTAATCATTATTTCAATTTTTAAATTGAATATTTTGATAGGTTAGAGCTTTATCTCTCAATTGCATTAAAACTGGTTGTATTTGTTTTAGTCTGATTTGGATATTAATTCTAGATACCTTAGACTATTACAAAAATTCTACAATTATGTGTTGCTCTTTACTTAAGGTTCCTAGAAGGTGTGAGAGTTTTTCCTTTTTCAATTTTAGGTTTCAAGTCCATTCTTTTCAGAAGTAACAAATCTAACAAGACTTTTCTGTCATAACTTTCAACATGTTTTTAACATTTTAATCAGCTTCTAAAATCTTGAAATAATTATTTTCTAATTGCTTACATGCCATAGGGTTTGTTAAAAATTTATTTTCAATTTTATGAAGGCTATTTAAGTTGCTTTAAAAATCATGTTCCAGATACACCTAAATTGTCACTATTTTCTATTATTTAGTTAACTGCATCTTTTGATTACATAAATCAGTTAAGGGTGTGCAAGTGTGCTGTGTTCCTTGTTATATGATCTTAGGATTATCTAGGTATTTTTACTTTGAATTTTGAGCACTTATATCTTCTGTTTAGTGTCCATATTTTTAGACTACTTGAATTTGCACAGATTTAGTTTGTGTGAGTGTTTTAGATTGTGTTCTCATCATAATACATGTTTTTAGTTCATGAATCAGACATATTTATTTTTTTCCTAAGCATGCATTAGAGTCATTGATCATCGATATCATTATTGAAAGCATGGAAGCCCTCATATTAATTGTGCTTTAAGTGAAATACTTTCTTAAGTGTCTTAGTTACTTGTGAAGGGGTATTTGATTTGTCATTTATAGTTAAGTATGTCAAGGATCCTCTTTTCCATATAAAGATTGGTCTTCTCTTCACCTTAATAAAGGGAGATTGTGTTTTGTCACGGCTCATCGTTTCCTAAAAAGATTTTGGTTGTAAAGGCTTGTCTTTGCTTAGAAAAAGATTGGTCCTGTAAGGGTTACTCTTCACCCTAGAAGGAGATTGTATTACTTTTTTTATTTTTATAATTGTATTAGAAAGAAGACGTAGCCTATTTGTGAGATAGGTGAACTTCTATAAAACATTGTGTCACTCTCTTCCCTTCTCTCTTTATCTTTTCCTTATTGTGTGTTTTGTTTATTAAGTTTTTTATCTTTTTTTCATTCACTTTTAAACATCTCATTTTTTTGAATTAGCTTGGGTATTGAGCTTAATTCCACAAGAAAGTTTTTAAATCTCAATTCACCCCCTCCTCTTGAGTGCCTTTAGGTCTTTGGTGAGCCCTTCGTTAACAACTAAATAATAAAATACGTAACTACCCAAACTATGCAGTAATAGTGAGCTAGGCCCAAACCATGAAGAGTTAGAATGAAACTACTATTTCAAATGTTGTAAGAAAAAGAAAAGAAAGCACCCTGAAGATAAGAAAGCAAAACAAGTTGAAATGCGAGGAACATAAACAAAAGACAACACAACACAAATTTAAAAAATAATAATAACAATAGTGAAGAAGTGGATTAGAGATATCTTAGAGATGTCGGGATGATCATTGATCATTGAATCTACACAAGAGGTACTTTAGTAGTGGTGGTACCCTATACGCTCAAATAAGCTCTCAAGCCCTTAGTTCCTCTGAATCAGACAAATCTAACAGGCTTTAGAAATGCTCTTATCTCCATCTAGTTCTTTAGATTTAATAGTGAAGACACTTAAGGTATTATAGAACGACTAACTTAGGCCACTTGCTTGCGAGCTCGGAAGGTGTAACCTAATGGTATGAGACACTAGGTTAGTTCATATCTAAAAGCTGGGGTTGATCATGTGATATGTAATAGTCCATAGCTATTCCTGAAAGTAGCATTAGGTGATTGCGGTTGGCTACATATAAAATTAGCTCAAATTAATCTATCATTCATGCATAATTTAACAATTTAATTTGAGATCAACATTCGACAAGCGTACCGATCGAATTAAGTAATAAAGTCGAGTATATTTAAAACTCCGAGTATCGATCCCACGAGGAAGTTTATCGGATGTAAGTACTAGGTCAATGGGATTACAATTATCTAGAGAAAATTCAGCTTTATGATTTAAGAAATAAATAACTAAAAGCTAATATAAAAATCCTAGAAAAATTCCAATATATTGTAACAAAGTCAAAAGTTACTTTTCCTAATTTATTTAGTTAAGTTTTAGTAGTTGATGATTTAATTGATGGATCAGTGATGCTTAATCTAGGGTCTTCTATAATTCAAGACAGTACTATGGTTAAGACACTGACTTATCTCTATTGGTCTTATCCTGGGGTTTGGTTATGCCTCAGACTTAGGTAATTGGCTGACTTAGGTAATAGGCTTAAAGCTTAGGAAGTCTAGTCCTAAATTATCCTAATCTAAGACTAGCACCCTCATGATTAACCAATCTTTGGTTAGTTCATTGATTTAAACCATATTGTTTATTGACTTTTCTAATAACATAGGTAAAGACTGTTGGATCCTAAATTATCTGATGGCAATATCCTAAGTGATCAATTCAAGACAAGCATTAAGCACTTAATAAACAAATATTAATTCACTAATTATAAATTAACAATTAACTAGCACAATTAATCATCCATAAACACATTCAACATAATAACTTAACTAAAATTAAACATTAAGTATAAAAATTAATGAAAGCATATAATAAATATAATTTAAATAATAATACTTTGAATAATTAATAAAATAAAACCATAATACACAAGATTAAAGTTTATAAATCACCAAAGATGAATTTGAGATGATTACCTAACTCTAATCTATGTGATTAAATCTTCTGGAATCATAAAAAGAACTTGTAAATTGAATTACAAAATATTGAAACTACAAACAACCTAAAAACTTCTTTAAATATGAAAACTACTAAAAACTAAAATGCTTTGCTATAAAGTTAGATGCCTAAAACATCTGGAGAGGCCCTCTTTACATAAGGTTGGAGCAGCTGCAAATGAAGGAAGAAGACATGCCGCAAATGATGAAGAATTTGTTGGAAAATGTGTCTGCCATTCTTTAACGATGATCTCCACAGTTTTATAATCATGCCATAATAGATGAACAACCCATCGTTAGCCTACAAATTCTGGCTTCTTCAATGGTGGGTTGTAGTCCTATAATGGTGATCTACACAAGGTGTCATTATAGGTCTGGAAATGTGTCCTTATTTGATCTTTTTCTACATTTCTCTAATTATTCACATCAACCTACAAATTAAACATTTCTATTCATTAATTAAACATGAGAAGAATTGAAATAGGGGTAAATTGACATCAAATATCAACTAAAAACATTATGAATTTGCCCCCTAACACATTTGCTGCTTCACATCCTTTTCACTACTAGTCCTTATACTTCTACATCATTCAAGATCATCATGGATGCAATACATGACTTACTTTTATAGATCTAAAGCTAGTTAGATCATAAATGAAGGAAAATCAATAAAATTTGGGAGCAGTTGCCATATAGGGATTTAGGGTCTAGTAATAGATGATATTTGTTATTCGTTTCCTTTTTGCTTAAATATATGTATCTTTTTTTGTCTCTTTTGTTTTCCTTTGTTTTTTAGTAAGTAGTATTATGCTTGAATAAAAAAAAACAATGAATTAATGATATTATGGGAGCTTTTCTATTTCACTCACTCTTTCTTTTATATTTGCTTTTATGAGTTAATTTGGGAATAATGTTCAACTTATGTATACTACAAACAAATTTATTTTTTATAATTCAATTTTTGTGAATCAAATAGTGATTTATTTGAGATCTCAGTTTAAAATTTTACTTATTGGTTGTATTACTCCCTGATAAGTATTCTTTTAGGTTATGTTTGTAGGTTATTCTTAGGTTCTTTAATTATTTCCTTGTATGTTTTAGATTTAGGTTTTTTAATCTTTTGCATATTTTTCTGATCTTTTAATTTTTTTAGTTGTTTCTTTACATTATCTAATGTATAGAGGTGGATTTCAAGCTTGTCTTAAGGATGGATTGATGAACTTTGTTGGTGGACTTTATAGATGTCAAATTTTCAGTTATAAACATGTTACAAGTGCTTTGATGACCATTTAGGCAGACTTGTAGAAGTCAAATGGCCATGAAATTTGGAGAGGAGTAAGATTAACATTTGAGGAGGGTGTAGTTCAAATTTCAAGTTAATCGAACTTTTAAAGAAGAAGTTATGGTCAAAAGAGTGAAGGGAACAGAAATTTGTCATATAATAGTGAATGATCGTGCATCATTCTGGAACCAAGTCACTGTCACCCTCGTGGATGAGCACGAGGATGATAGGAAAAACTCATCAGGAATAAGCCAAATTCAGGATTTTAAGTTAGCGGGCCCTCCTTTTGACATATATAGGAGTTCTAAACCTTAAGAGCCTCCAACAATCATTATATCCAAAACAGGAAATGAAGTCATCATTTTGGGAAATCAAGAAAATCTCTTCAACATCCAGTTTTTCGAGCTTCCTTAGATTAGAAAGGAGGACTTCAAAGCTTCACCCTCCTTTTTTTTTTTTTTTCTCTTTGTTACTTTTTAACATGAGAAGTATGAATGTTGTTTGATCATTTGCAATTATGAGTAGATAAATATTTTATAGGAGTTATTTTCAACTATTTTGTGAAACCCTTACTTTTTCATTTAGTTAATGAATGTTTGTGATATGTATTAAGCTTATACCTTGCAATAGATTGAGAGAGTGATCTTAGGCATTGATGTTGGCTAGTGTAAATAGAGTTGGCTCCAAATAAACCTAAACATATTGAGGTTTTACAAGTAGTTGAAGAGAGATCTTGGCTATTTATTTAAATTACCTATAAGATTGTTTAACATCTAGTTGAATGGTTAGGAAATGTTATGTAAGTTGAGAGACAATATAATTGATTCTATCTTAATTCAACTAAGGATAACGAATTGTGTCTTGAGAGAGGGTAATTAAGCATTAGAAAATCTTGGGTCAAGCATAATTGAATCAATAAGATAAGGGGAAAGAAAAAAGGACAGAGTGATTCTTAATCTTAAATCTTAACTACCAAATTACTGCACTTTACCCAATTAATTATTCTTTATTTTTTTGATCAATTTTAGATTATTTTCCAATATTTAAAAATTGAAATTATTTTCTTAATTGAGTTATGATTAACCACAATCCTTGTGGGTTGGATACTATTATATTACAATTGTACTACTTGTATACTTGCAACATCATATAAAGCTAGTGAGCATTTTGTTTAGTTTGTGAGACTTTGATTTAAGAGTTTTGATACTTTTCCTTGTGCTTTGTAGGTGAATGAAAACAAGAAGCATGCTAACATCCACCGAATTTAGTGACAAAGAGTTTTCAGATGTAAAAAGCCACAAATGAGAGTTGAGAAGAGTAAATTGCCAAGACATTACCCAAAGTGATATGATAGAAGATAGGGTGCCAAAAGTACTGTGATGGATTTTATGAGGTTAGGTTTCAGTCTACAAGGATTTGTAAGGCCTATTTTACAAGAGAATAACTTTGAGATTAAGCTAACACTACTTAACATACTTCAATCTAGTGTGCAGTTTTATGAGTTGGCTAATGAAGATCCCAACGCCCATCATGCTAATTTCTTGGAGATTTGTGATACATTTCAATTCAATGGGATGTCAAATGATTTAGTGAGGTCAAGATTTTTCCCTTCACCCTGAAAAACTTAGCTAAAGTATGGTATAATTCTCTCAGCTCAGGTCAAATCACCACTTGGGAATAGCTAACCTAAGCTTTTATTGCTAAGTACTTCCCCTTGACTAAGATTACAATGATCATAAAGGAGATCATCAACTTCTAAAAAAGTGATAAAGAGTGATTATGTGAGGCTAGAGAGCTATTTAAGGAATTAAAAAGGAGTTGCCTACTGCGTTGGTTTGGTGACTTTAAAATTGCAAGTGATTTTGAAATGTTTTTACATTGAAAGCCAACGGACTTTAAGAAAAATAAACTTATCCCAAAAGTAATAAAGTAGAGTAATTTTTCAGATTCCGAGTGTTGAACCATGGGGAAAAAGTTACTTAACTACTAGGTTGATCAGATCATAATTATTTAGGAAAATTTAGAGAATTTGCTTAAAAATTAGAAAATGACTTAAAGTTGACTACTTTGGGTTAAAAACTTTAAAAACGATTTTTAATTGCTTCTGAAAAATTATGAAAATTACGAAATGTGTAAATTAGCTATGGATTAGGTGGTTGATGATTTGATTGAGTTTTAAAACAAGTTTAATGTCTGATTAAAGTCCTTCATAAAATCAAAATAAAGCTATGGTTAAGACTTTACTTTTTCTCCACTTAATCTTGTCTAAAGTTTAGTTATGCTTTTAAATCAAGTAAATGGGTTTTAATTTCAAGAAGGTGAGTTCTAGAAAATTAATCCCAGAACTCCAACTTTCACAAAAAAAATCCAAGTTTGGTCATGCAAGGATTAATTCGTGTTGCTTATTGATCTTTCAAACAATTTAAGATGATTTCTCATGCTTAAACTATCTTAAACACTAATCTTAAGTGACCAGCTTATAAAATTGGTTCTTCAGACCTTCAATAAGCAAAATAAAGACATTTAAACATGCATTAAAACTCTTTCAATTCATCAAAACATTAATTTACAGCAATAGAAACAATTAGCCACACATTTGAATCAAAATATACAAGATATGCATCTTAAGCCACATACTTTAATAGATCTACAAATATAAGCTGAATAAAGTAGTTAAGAAGTTACAAAACACATTTAGAAAGCTTATGGACAATTCTTAAACTTCTTAACTTTATCTGGACATCAACAAAGCTTCTGAATCAACAAGATCTAGTAAGAAAATCGGAGAACATTCAAGAATATACACATAAGAACATGAATTTTGATTAATAAAAAAAACAGAAGAATATAAGGAATGATCTGAGTTAAAAAAACCCCTATGATGATTTAGAAACACAGATACATGTCTTAGCTTCAGTCTATAATAAAAAGAAACTTAAAATACACTCTAAAACTCGAATTACAAGTGTTTGAAGCTTGAACTATCTAAAAGAAAATGAGAGAAACAAGAGCTTCTTTATCTAAGTTTGATCTGAAGTCCCCCAATTCGCTACGTGTTTTCTGGGTTTTCTTGATTGTATGCAGACGCTCGGGGCCTCCCACATGTGTTAGCAGATAATACAATTAATTAGGAACAAGTCAAGGGTTGAAATCATCAAGATTTAAAGCTGAAATTGTTGACTCTAACAACTAACGACACCTTACCACTAAGTAACGGCACCCTACCAGGGTGCCGTTAGTGCTCGAATTCTGTCACCATAAATGACCCCCTATTCTTCAACTAATGGCACCCTGACAGGGGGCCGTTTATGAGTAGAACCAAGGGAGTTCCTTCATGTTTTTTCTCCAATCTTCATCCTTAAGCTCCATTTTGCAAATTAAACATAATAAGACAATAATTTAGCAATTAAGCACTAAGTTAGGGGCCATAATACAACAAATTAACCATTAAAAATATATTAATTTGACCCACCCCTATCAATTCCCCCACACTTAAGCATTTCCTTATCCTTAAGAAAATTAATTAATCATCAAGTTCATAATAAGATATAAAGATAGGAAAAACAATTTAGAATTTGACACCGTAATTATTAAAAATGCTTTCTTGATCCTTTAAAAATTTTGGCGTATGGAAATGTTATAAGATTCATCAATCATATCAATTCAAAAATGCATTTAACTCAATTCATTCGTTTTCAAGTGTCAACCAAAATTAAGAAATCAATTCCACATGTAAAAGGCAATTAACTAAGTTTAATGCAACATCTTCTTGACATTTCCACATCCTTTAAAACAAAAATTAAAAAGAAATTGAATGAATTACCTATTTAATTAAATTTGCAAGTAGAATAATTGAGAGTCACTTCAGTCTTTTTACGCAAAGGTGAACATTTTGTCGTGAACAACCCTCGGTTGCTCAACTATGTCACAGTAACTAAACTGGCTATTGTGTCCCACTCACAATTTCAAATGTCATATACATGTATTTTATTATGTTTCTTTTCTTTTTTTTCTATTTTTCTCTTTTCTCTTTTCTTTTTCTTTTTTTTTAAATACACATAGACAAGATTCAAAATTAGAGGAGTAGTTCTGCTTAATTATTTAAATAATCAAGTAATTATTCTTATTCTTATTATTATTATTTTCATTTTTGGAGTTAATTCCAATTCTTTTTCTTTAAATGAGGTTAATGTAGCAAAAGACGTCATAAAATTACTCAGAAAGTTGCATTTTATATGTAGAATATCCTTCTAGCCTTAGGTGTTGACTTTCCAAATTATGAAATAAATTAAAGAGATTTGGTCATTAATAGTCAAAATGAATCAGATAACATTTCAAATTGCCAAAATAATTAAATTTCAATGAAAGCATGAACAATAAAAAGGATTAAAAATTGAAAAAATATTCCATAATTTATAGACTATGATGAATTTGATGATAAATCAAATCACTATCGAACCAACTATGCTTAAGTGATAAAAAAATAAATCCCTCCCCCACACTTAAATGTAACATTGTCTTCAATGTTAAAATAAAAAATGAAAAGCATAAGACAGGAGAGCAGGGAAAGAAATACACCCATAAGATATATGTTTGAAGAGCCATCGAAGTACTGTAATAAGCTTGGAATAACTGAAATAAAAAGATAAACCACACAGAGAAATAGCCAAAAGAAGCTATATCAATAGAATTGTGAAAAATAGTATATCAAGGAGCAATAAAAAAGGGATAACAGTCCTTAGATCTAATTCGGAAAACAAAATAAATCCAAACTACTAAAGGGAAAATAATACCACGAAACAAAACCAACTGAAACCACTAAAATAAGACAAACAATTAAAACAACACAAATGAATAACTAAATAAACTAAAAAGCAGGGTCATCGGCATCTCTGGAACGCTGATAGTCCTCGAAGCTCATAAAGTGAATAGTCAACTCATCCACCTAATGCTGAAGGCCATCAAATTGACGAGTCATCTTGAAATGAAACTTAGAGAGCTCAGAACTAAGTTGACCCTCCATGTTGATTAAATATTTCATCATTGCAATCTGAGGATCGTCTGAAGTAGATGGTGGAGCAGTAGCAAGTGAAACTCATCTCGGGCGAGACATAATCTGAGTAGAATCAGATGAAGCCTTGCCTATCTCAGGCTCAAGTGCCTCGGGTGCCTCTGGGGCCTCTTCTGTTCCCTTTTTTATCTATGGCCCCCTGTTTATACGTAAAGCACCATTGCTTTAACAAAGCGGCATTGATAACCACCTTGAAAAATGCATCTGCCACTTCCTCAGACCCCAAAGGAACACTAGCATCCATGAAAATTCTCGTCAAGACCCAAGGAAAACAGAAATTCTTAGTGGCCGTCTTGACCTTGACCATATCCCGCATACCCAAAATGATAAAACCAGATAAGGGTATGCCAAAAACAACTCCTAAACCATGCAACATCTTGTACAGTATATACACATCCACCACCCTCATCTCATTCAGACCACTAGCCCTAGGACAAATGTTAGAGCTAATAAGGGCCACAATTGATCTTTCTCGAACCCCTAATTAGAGGTAGAAAAGCATCTGCTGTTCCTAGTCAATGTTAGGGCTTCCCTTATAGCAGGCATAGAGAATGATGGATCGGAAGAAACCAAATCACCATATAAGTGGTTCGTGGTCTTGATATAAACATTGCCCTCATCCAGCACCCCTAATAAAGTGGAAAGATAAGCACGAATCAAGAGAATAAGGATACCTCGAATAGTGGAATGGACTTCGATAGTCTCAGAGTCATCCTTATCCTCAATGTTCGCATAGAACTCGTGAACCA
>JAOXYD010001433.1:0-29223 GCA_028565735.1 Pinacopodium congolense | reverse complement strand
AATACCCATCAGTCTTGCACTTGGAGCTAATGCTTCTATTTTTATAAAATTGAAACTGCTAAGGGATTGAAATAGCATTAAAAAGCATATGAAAAATTAATAAATTTCAATCCTATCATTGGTAGAGAATCCCTTTCCACCTTGGTTTGCCGATATTGCTTATTATCTCTCAAGTGGTATTCTTCCCCTTGGTCTCTCTTTTCAACAAAGGAAGCATTTCTTATCCCATTACTCTAGATATATTTGGGATCAGACTGTGTTATATAAAATATGTGTTGACAATTTGATTCGCAGGTGTATCTCTAATAATGAAACACCTAAAATTTTGACCCATTGTCATAATTCAGCATATGCAGGAAATTATGGAGCAAAAAAGAAGGTTGCAGGCATTTTGGGGTGCGTATTTTGTTGGCCCACCTTATTCAAGGATGCATGAGACTTTGTGCTGAAGTGTGATAGGTGCCAAAAAGTAGGAAATATTTTGAAAAGAGATGAGATGTTACTTTCTAACATCTTGGATATAGAGGTATTTGATGTGTGGGGTTTAGACTTCATGGGACCCTTCCCATCTTCTATAGGTAATTCATATATCTTGGTGGGAGTTGATTACTTTTCCAGGTGGGTTGAAGTTATAGCCGCTCCAACCAATGATGGAAAGGTTGTGCAAAGATTCACCAAGAAACTCTTCACTAGATTTGCAAGGCCTAGAGCGATCATTAGTGTTGGAGGGAGCCGTTTTTGCAAAAAACCTTTTGAAAATCTATTAAAAAGATACAATGTTCATCATCGAGTGGCGACTCCCTATCATACACAAACAAGTGGCCCAGTAAAAGTGGTAAATTAAGAATTGAATAAGATTTTGGAAAAGGTAGTGAGCACCTCAAGGAAATATTGGGCTTCGAAATTAGATGATACACTTTAGGCGTATAGAACCACTTTCAAAACACCTATAGTTAATATGCCTTATAGACTTATGTATGGCAAGGCTTGCCATTTACCTTTAGAGTTGGAGCATAGAGCCTATTGGGTAATTTAGAAGTTGAACATGGATTGAAGGCTTGTAGGTGAAAAAATATTGCTATAACTTGATGAATTGGAAGAGTGCACTTTTTAGGCTTATAAAAATACTAAATTGTACAACAAAAGGGTAAAAAGATGGCATGATGCTTACATCAAGAAGAAAGAATTCAAAAGTGGAGACTTGGTGTTTTTATTCAATTCAAGACTTAGATTATTCCCGGAAAGCTTAGTCAAGATTAAGTGGACCTTCCAAGGTCATCCAAGTGTTTAATCATGGAGCATTGGAATTGGAGAACACCAAAGGTGCAACATTCAAAGTCAATGGCAATAGGTGCAAGCTCTACTTTGGAAGAGCTCTTTCACAAGAGAGGGAAGTAGTTTCTTACCTTTTTTTGAGCCCCACTTAATTGCATTACGATTCGGTCAAACTAATAACCTTAAATGAAGCATGTTTTGTGTTGTTTTTCAGTTGTTCCAGTATTAGTTCTTAGCTTTTAAGTTGTTACTTACTTTAATCTTCCCTTTTCTTTTGGTTAATGGCTTGATTTCTTGAGGTTGGTAGATGTTTTTAGGTTTATTTTGTTGTTTGAGGTCGTGTTTGAAAATTTTAATTGAGATTGAGGTATTTGGACACTTGATTTTTGCAACTTAGAAGTGATTAGGGCATTTTCCCTATCATGATTGTGGCAAAAAACGATCGCAACACGGGATTGTGAAAAACACTTCATCAAGATCATGATTTGTCATGATCGTGATAGAGGAGTTTGGTCACGATCGTGATCTACCTGACACTATAAAATCATGAAACCCTATTTTCTCTCCTCTCCTCTTTTTCTTTCTGTCTCTCACACCTCCCTTCATGTAAGTCGATAAGTGTGCTTTTGGGTTATGTTGCTAGGTTGTTTTAGGTGTTTTAAGTGTTTCTTTGTGTGTTTTAGCTTTATTTTATTTCATCTTTTTCCTATTTATCATCTTTGCATGATCTTTGAAGTGTTTAAGTGTTTCTTTATTTTATCTAGTTTTTAAGGGTGGATTTTGAGCTTATTTAAGGGATAGTTTGATGCACTTTATTCGTTGATTTTTCAGGTATCAGGATTTCAGACTTGGATGTTTCGTAGGTGATTTTGATGGTCCATTAAGTGAAGTCTAACAAATCAGATGGTTATAAAAATTGGTGGAAATGAAGATCAAGATGTTAATAGCCTCTAATTCAAATTTAAAGTCAATTAGAGGTTTGTAAAAGGAGTTATGGCCTTACGAATGGAGTGTGCTTAAAGCTATAGGAATCAGGTCACTATCGTGGTGGGATCATGACCACCATTGTTCAACGACCCTCTGTCACAATCATGGTGGTTCACAATTCTACCCTAGATGAGCATCCTCTGTCACGATCGTGACTGGCCATGATGGTTACAGTGAGACTGACTTTTGGACTAGTCAAATGCGGGATTTTAAGTATTTAGACCCTTTTTTAGACATATTCAAGGGCTCAAAACCCTATGAGCCTCCAACATTCATTAGGGAACATCTAAAAGAGGCAAGGAGGAGGTTTTTTATGGCACCCAAAAGAATAAAACACAATCTTCCTTAGAAATTATCAAGACAACGTAATGCCCAAGTTTCCAACTTTCTTGAAGTGAAGAGAAGACCTCCAAAGCTTCATCTAGTTTATTTTTCTTCTTATCTTTATTAAATTTTTCCTTGGAAAACTTGATTGATGGTGGATTGTTTATGAGTATAAGAAGCTAAACACTTTTTAGGAGTTATTCTTTAACTATTTTGTGGAACTCTTGCCTTTTGATTCAATGAATAGTTGTTTCTGATATGTATTGAGCTTAAATTTGTAATAGACTGAGAGGGTGAGTTGGGTATTTATGTTGGGTAGTGCAACGAGAGTTGGTTTCCACTAGACCTATAGATATTCAGGTTTTTGCAAGTAGTTGAAGAGAGATCTTATCTATTTGTTAAAAATTACCTATAAGATTGCTTAATAGATAGTTGAATGGTTAGGAAAAGTTAGAAAGGCTAAAGATAGCACTATTAATCCTAATCAATTCAGCTAGGGAAAGTTAATTGCACCTTGATGGAGGGTAATTAAGCATTAGAAGGTTTTAGATCAAACAAAATTGGATCATTAAATGAAGAGGAAAGCAAAATAATGATAGAAAGCTTTAGTTATTAAATTCCTGCTCTTCGTCTCAATTGGCTATTATTGTTAGTTTAATTTAATTTAATTTAATTTATTTTCCACTGCATTAATATGTTAATTTATTTATTAAACAAAGTAAAACCAAAGTTAAGTGGTTACTAAACTCAATCCTTGTGGGATCAATAACCGTTCTTTACTTCAAGTTACGACATGCATACTTGCAGTTTTGAGTGTAAAACTAGTAGTTTATTTTACAATCAGCACTAGGTTATCATGTATTTAGGGGTAAGCTTTCTATTGTACAAGACTTATCTAAAATTGTAAGAACTTAGGACGTAAGAACTTATTTGTATCTATAGACTAGCCTCTTAAACATAACATAATCTTTTAGATTTCAATGATTAATTACAATTCATAAATCCAAATAATGTCTTCTACCTAACTTCCAGTATTTGTTATTTGTTTCTTATCTTATTTTGTTATTATTATTTTTTGTTAGTTGTATTATAGTTCCTTGACATCTAGGAGTTCTATTTTTATTTATTTTTATTTGTGCAACATTAGGAATAGTTTAAAAAATACAATTAGTTCTCTTTGATATCGACTCTGACTTGCCCTATTACATTGCAGGGTTTAGTTAGTGATAAGTAGGTGACATACTCACCAAGGCCATTGCAAAGATTGCGAGCTACATCAAAATTTTAAAAGAAATTTTGTCTAAAATGAAAAGATTATAATAATATGAAAATGTTAAGCTCAATGAAGAATGTTCTACAGTCCTATTAAAGAAGTTACTTCCTAAGCTCAAGGATCCTGATAACTTTACTATTTCTTGTATAATAGGTAACTTGCAAATAGACGGGGCATTGATGGATCTAGGAGAAAGTATTAATCTGGTGCTCATGACTATCTTTAAAAAGATAGGATTGGAAGAACATAAAGCCACAATAATTTCATTGTAATTGGTAGACCATTCCATAACATATCTAAGAAAAATCATAAATGATGTATTCATTAAGGTTGATAAGTTTGTTTTCCATATTGATTTCCTAGTATTGGATATGCAAGAAAATATCAAGGTGCCTATTATTTTGGGACAACCATTTATAGCTATAGCTAGGGCACTAATTGATGTACATAATGGTAAATTTATTTTCAGACTCTAGAATGAAGAGATAGAATGTGATATGTTTAAGGTGATGCAGCACCTCGTAGATTTTGGATGTTGTAATTTTATTAAAGTTAATCATATTGAGAGATTTTATGTTCTGATTCCTTACAAAAGGTGTTAACTTATTCTCAATCTTTAAATACCGGTGAGGAAGAGATAAAAAATTTTCTAAGTGCTTTAAAAGTTGATCAGGCGCCCTTTAGTTGGCTTCCATATAAGAAGTATGAACTTCTAGATAAGCCATTTAAGTGTTTTCCTAAGTCATTCATGGAGGAGCCGTCAAATGTTGAACCCAAGCCTCTTCTTTTACAATTAAAGTGTGCCTATTTGAGTCCCCCATTGCACTTACCTGACATTATTTTTTCATCTTTGAATGAAAATATGGAGGACAAATTATTGTGAGTATTGCATGATCATATAAGAGCCATCAGTTAGAGCATTGTAGACATTAAGGGGTTAAGTCCTTCAATTTGTATGCGCAAGATTTTTTTGGAAGAACGAAGTTAGCCCTTGGTGCAACCACAGCTAAGTTTAAATCCAACTATGAATAAAGTGGTTAAAATTAAATTAGTGAAGCTTATAAACTCTAGAATAATTTTTTTCATTTTTTATTTAGCTTGGGTTAGCCCAATTTAAGTGGTACCCAAGAAAGGAGAAACAACCATCGTTCAAAATGATAAAAATGAACTGATTGCAATAAAAAAGGTAATTGACTAGCATATGTATATTAATTATACAAAATTAAATGATGCCAAGCGTAAGGATCATTTTCCATTGCATTTCATTGATGAAGTAATAGAGAGACTAGATGAGTATCATTTTCATTATGCTTTAAATGGGAATATTGGCTACTTCCAAATTACTGTAGTCCTTGAGGATCAAGAGAAGACAACTTTAACCTATCTTTATGGCACTTTCACTTATAATTGCATGGCCATTGGCTTATGTAATTCCCTTGCCATATTTTAATGTTGTACAATGGCCATATTTTCATACATGATTAGGTCTCACATTAAGGTCTTTATAGATGATTTCTCGATATTTGGCACATCATTTAATTCTTGATTAGAAAATTTGAAAAGGGTGCTTAAGAGATACAAGGAGACAAATTTGGTATAAAATTTAAAAATATATCACTTTATTGTGTAAGAATGCATATTACTTGGTCATAAAATTTAAAATAAAGGAATTAAAGCAAATCCAATGAAGATTTATGTAATCACTCAACTCTCACCACCAAATTTTGATCGAAATAGTTAGGAGTTTTATTGGTCATGCCGGGTTCTACCAAAGATTTATAAATGATTTTTCCAAAAACACAAAACTCTTAACTTATCTTTTGACCAAGGATGCTATCTTTGATTTTGATGAAAAATTTATGCATTCTTTTAAACTATTAAATAGAAACTTACAGTGAACCTATCCTTCTTTCACCTTATTGGTCTCTACTATTTGGACTGATATGTGATGCAAATGACTTTTCAATTGATACTGTCTTAGGGAAAAGAATTGATAACATCTTTCATTCAATTTATTATGCAACAAGAAAATTGAATAATGTCCAAAAGAACTATATAATGATTGAGAAGGAAATGTTAGCTATAGTCTTTGCATTTTATAAATTTTAGTCCTATTTGGTTCTTTCAAAGGTAATAGTTTGTACAAACCATTCGACTTTGAAATATCTTATGAATAAACCTGATGCAAAGTCACTCTTGATTAGATGGGTCATTTTGTTACAAGTTTGAAATTGAAATTAAGGATAAAAAGGGTGTTGAGAATTTTGTTGTTGATTATCTTTCGCATCTAAGCGAGGAGGTGATGGAAAAGGGTGATAATCAAGAAATCAAGGAAGTTTTTCTAAGGGAGTAATTGTTATTCTTAATGAGTTTTCCAGGGTATGTTTATTATGTAAATTATTTGACTGACAATGTAATGCTTCTTGATCTTTCTTATCAACAAAAGACGAAGTTCCTAATTGAAGTTAAGTGATATTTATGATATAATCTGTATCTATACTAGATATATGCTGATGGTATCATAAGAAGATGTTTTTATTCAAATGAAGTGCTTTTTATATTAAGTCATTGCCATTTGAAGGAAGTAGGAGGACACTTTGGGCTTACTAGAACTGTGCATAAGGTTTTAAAGTCTAGATTTTATTGGTCCACTTTGTTTAGTGATGGATTTCAATATGTTGGATCTCGTGATAATTTCCAAGGAATTGGGAACATCTCCAAGAGACATGAAATGCCTTTGAAAACATAATGATTTTTTAGATCTTCAATGTATAGGGTAATGATTTTATAGGACCTTTTGCAAAATCATACGCTAATCAATACATTTTATTCGTATTTGATTATAGAAGTAAATGGGTTAAAGTAGTTGCTTTGCCTACTAAGATTGCAGGGGTGTTATTAGGTTTCTAAAAAAGAATATTTTTACAAGTTTTGATACACCTTAAATGATCATTAGTGATGGGGATTTGCACTTATGCAATAAGCAATTTGATTCTTTCCTATCTATAAATGGTGTTACCTATAAGGTTGCCATACCTTATCATCCCCAAACTAGTGATCAAGTTGAAATCTCTGACCATGGAATCAAAAGAATTTTAAAAAAGATCGTTAGTGTATCAAAAAGGATTTGTATTTAAGATTAGAAGATTCATTATAGGCGTATCACACTAGTTATAAGATGCTTATTGGCATGTCTCTATATCACTTAATTTATGGAAAGTGTTGTCATTTTCTTGTTAAGCTAAAGCATAAGGCATTTTTGCCATCAAATTTCTAAATTTTTACTGAAGAAAAGCAGTTATCAAAGATTATTTAAATTTAATGAGTTAGATGAGTTTTGTTTAGATGCTTATGACAACTCCAAAATTTATAAGGAAAGGGTCACATGACAAGAATATTATTCCCCACAAAATGAAGGATGTGATCAAGATGGAATGGTCCTTTTGATGTATCCATATGGAACCCCTTGAAGTTTTTAATTGCCATTCAACTTTTAAAGTCAATAGACAAAGGACCAAGTTGTATTTTCCTAGTAAAGTTGAGTAACCAACTAAAACTCTTTTGCTTTTAAACCTTCACTAGGCTAAAAATTAATCATTTAATTATCTAAGTATGTGTGTGTGAATATTTTGTTTTTATGTTTGTTAAATCCTTTATTTGATGTTCCTAATGCTTAAGTCTTTTAGCGTTCTTTTCTCTAGGAATACTTTTCCTTTTTTTATGTTTATTTTAGGTTGTTTTATTAGTTTTTAGTGTATTTATTTTTGTTTTCCTTAATGCCTTTAAGTTGTTTCCTTTAGGTTTAGTTTACCTCTTTAGTATATTTCATTTCATTTGGTTTAATTTCCGTAGTTTTTTTGTGTTTTCAAAGCCTATCATTGACTAAAATTTTTGTATGATCCTCTTAGAATTGTTAGGTCTTAAATTAGAGTTAATTTGTAGAGATTTTCTGTTAATTTTTCATGATTAGGATCATTCTACAAGACCTAAATGGCGGTCCTAAATGGCCAAACATTGTCCAAAAATATCCCTAACCCATCATGTTTACTATTCACATCGCCCTCTTTCATTTTGCATTTACATAGAATTTTAGGCATCTTTTCCCTTAGATTTTAATATTATTATGTTCAAAATACTAGTAGCTTTCTTTTGATAACAATTTCAACCCATAAATCTCCCATCACCATTAAGGGAGTATTCTAATGGGATTGGAATATTTCAGCAAAGTCATCAAGGCATTTCCAAATTTTCTTTCCATATTTAGCATCCTTCTAATCCACTTAGTGAACAGTTTTTAATCAAAAGTCACCTAGACAATCCTCAGTGCATCTAGCTCGTGAAGAAGGCCTTTTTTTTATGACTCTCACTTAACAAGTTACTAGAATGCAAAGTTTGATGTATCTGGTGAATTTCAAGCCCTTGAAATGCACTAGATACATTAGTGAGACAATTCTATGCAAATATCAAAGATAAGGACAACTCTGAGATCATTAAGATTCAGTCCTTGGTGAGAGTTACACCTATGATCATTAATTGTGTTCTATTATCTTCTTTATTGGGTTTTCCAAGTATTGGTGATGTCTAAGAGAACAAGCTTAATAGAATATGAGGTAATTTGGTGAACTCTGATCCCTCATTTTAATTGATATGGCTCACACTACTTTAGGCTTGGTTAAGCCACCAGGTCAAAGGTATTATCCGACTTATCAGTTACTAGTTTGAGAGTAGATAATGGTAACTCTACTATGCTATTGTGACTCCAAATGCCTATATATTAAACGACATCAAGTTTACTAACACTTATATCCTTTTTAAGACACTCCATGATTTAGGTGCTATCAAGGGCCTGCCACTTTTAGATTTCATCCTTCAGAGCATGCGAATTATAGTTAAGTTTTAACACTCCAACAAAAAAATTTTCTTTCCATGTTTATTGACAAGGATCTTCTAGAAGGTAGGGGTTTCTCTTGAGGGTAAGGCTGTGTTTCAACCTCCTACTGCCTCCATCATCACCTATCCCACCTTGAAGTTTTGGCAGTATATTTGAGTTAGCAGTGCCTAGTGTAACTCTATCCTAGGGCCTCTTCAGGCGGGTTAGAGAGCTAATGATCTTGATGCACCCATGATAACACTAGCTCCTGACGAGGGTACCAGGGAGGCTTCATCTAAGACCACTCCAAGGGTCCATCGCCCTCCTTCACCAGCTTCTATTCTTGCCTACGTGCCTCTATGTACTCCACCTTTCTAGGACAACACTACTATTCTTCTGACCCTAGAGTAACACTTGTCTATTATTACTTCTAGTATGGTTGTGCTCCACGAGAAAGTTTCTAATGTTCTAGATCGTGTTGATTGGGTTCAGATCCAAGTCCCCATATTGTGGGATTATGTTTGATCTCAAGATTAGCCACCTTTTAACTACATAATTTTTAGATCGTATTATCTTTTCTCTATTATCCATGGGTCATTGTTTTTGTCTCCTTTTATTTAGTATGTTTACTTTCTATGTATTTCCTTTTGGCACTCTTCCAATGTATTTTAGCTATTATGGTGTTTATTGCTCCCTTTTGTACTTTGGCATTAGTTATCTCTATATAGAGCATGCCTTTTGTTAATATTTTCCCTGGTCCTTTCATTTTTTTCTTTTTAGTGTCTTGAAATCAATGAGTAAATTTTAATGTGCACCCCAACAGATCTTAAGTGATATTATCATTATTATCATGTTGTTTTTTATTCCCTTTTCTTTCATTATTATGCTTTCTTATAGATTTTATAAACAATGGGGATAATGTTAAATATTTCCTTTTGATTTCAATTATTTTGATTTTGATTCATATAATTTTACATTTTTCCTTTTGATTTCAATTATTTTGACAAATTAAGATGTTATACACTTAATTATGACAATTGATGACTGAATGATTTTAACTTGCTTCTTGTTTTGGATAGTGGATACCTCATGATCATTATTATATTCCATTTTTAAAATGAATATTTCTAAGCAAGTTATGTCTCCTTTTAAACATTTTCATCCTCTTGTTTAAGTTAAATTCAAAGTATAAAAAAATGAAATGAAAAAAATAGGTGCTAAATAGTGAAAAAGTGAGCAATTTTCCATTCACTCCATTGGCTTTGAACCAATTGGTCGAATTTAAAGAGTGGTGTTAGTAGCTAGTTGATATGAGGTGACTTAATTGCCTAAGTGGGGGTATTCATGACAAAATGTTCATCTTAAAGTAAAAAATTTTTGAGACTTCTCAACCAAGCCTTAAATGATCACATTTACGTTTATATTTGTGTTTTATGAATAAATGATATGAACTTGTTTAAATGATTATGCTCTTTTGTTTACTTATATCCAATTTACATTTGGAATTAAGTTTTATAACATAAGTTGAATTTAACGAAACATGAAGTGATTTAATTTCATTTGTGATTTGATTCGATTAATTGATTATATAACATCTTAAAGGGCCATATTGATTGAAGGTTAAAGACATTTTCAATCGTCATGGTTGAACAATTGGGATCATTTTTCCTATCATTACATGTTATTTTGAAATTGATGATTAGTTTATTTACTTTAGGATAAGCAAATAGTTAAGTCTGAGGGAATTGATAGGGGTTCATTTTGTAGTATTTTTCATGATAATTTAATGTAAATTCACCCCTAGTTAATTTTTAATTGTGTACTTCATAATTAAAATTATTTAAATTGCATTAATCCCAAAAGAACAGAAAATTTTGAAAAATATGACTTTTGGAGCCATTTTGGACTTAAACATGGGGTCTATATTCAACCCCCTGTTTAGTCCCTACAAATCACCCTTTAAGGCAATTCTATAGTTAAATGCAAATGGTTGAATGTTGACGTTTAAAGCTAATTTAAGTAGTCATTCATAAATCTCCAACTGGGTTTCTGACCAAGGAAACTCCAACTTACTCCAAGTTACAACCACTTACAAGGGACTTATAAATTGATGTTTAGAAACCATTTATAGCATGAAAAAATAGAGAAACAAGTTACTTCAATTAGATTTTTAGATTCTCTCAATTTTTAAGGTTATTTTCTTATGTTCCTATTTTTATAGTTCTGTTTTGTATATATAAGTTTGTTTTTTTAGGATTGCAAGAGTTTGAACACATGATTTCTATCTATAAACATGTTTATAGAAATATTGGGTGCTTTCTAAACTCATTTATCCTTTATAATCCACTTTTTGTTTGATATAATCAAGGATATGATGTTCATGATTAATATGATGTGTTTTTTCATTCAAATGAGTGATTAATTTGATTTTTAGCTAATTTATGGTCAGTAAAAGATCTAAATGAATGTTTACACATAATTATGGGTTGTCCTTTATTTAATTGAAGTGCTTAGAGCTTATTCTAACTTGATCACTTTGAATAAAGTTTAGAAACAACCGTAGGATCCGAGAAATCTACTTAAGTTATTGGATAATTCATTAAAAAATATGGTCTAAATCAATGAATGACCAAATTTTGATTAATCATGAGGATTTTAACCTAAAAATAAGGAATTTTTAGTTTAAGCTTCTTAAACTTTAAACCTAATGCCTAAAATTGTTGAATAACCAAACTTGAATTTAGATTAATAACAAAAAAGGCATTACCTTAAACATAGCAATTTTTTTAAATTAGTGAATATGCCCTAAATCTAGCCTCACAACCTTTAATTATCTCATTTAGATCATTGAAAGCCTAAGCCTTATTTATTCAATCCATTTAGACAATCCTTAAGCACATTTTTAGTCTTATTGCATAACTTGGAACTTTTAAGATAATTTGATAATTTTAATTAGTTAATTCGTTCGATTTGGCTTTTATAGATAGTTGTGATCCAAGTGACTATATCCTTGAAAATTTGCATCCTCGTAGGAATGATAATTCAATTATAAAATACTCCACTTTATTATCTAATGATTGGTACACTGGTTAAATAGTTGATTTTATGTTTACTTTAAAAAAGTGTGAGCTTAATATCTAAAATATGATAATTTATTGTAATAATTTAGACTAAACCAACACCACCAAAACCAACAACACCTATAAAATATGTTCAAGGAACATCACAATTTTATACACAATGAAAAATTATAATCTATAAAACATTTGATGCTCAAACATATAACAAATCCGTACTTTTGAAAAACCGTAAAATGATTATATTAAATCCATATGTCATGTATATGCTAGGCAAATCAATAGTTAATACAATATAATAATAGATAGTAGAAAAAAATTTACATCTTAGCAGGAGTGAACACAAAGATATCAGCATTATGTAGATACCATATATGAAAAAAAAAAGTTATTGATAGGATATTTGAAGCCAAGTGATGAGAATCCTGGGTTTATAGCACTACAAATAGAGTTATTTAAATTTTAAAAACATGCTTGGATTACTATGAATCTTAAGGAATTAAGTGTAACATTACGTATTTGAAGGTCAAAAATTTAAATGCATCATCTAATAAAATCCACCCCGCATTAGAACCTTGTCATTCAACATTTTCAACTTGATTTGAAGCATTGTCAAAATTGACTCTACTAATTGTAGTACTGAAAAACCTGCTAATTTTCTCAATATTTAACATCTTTTGATTGGTAAATGAATTTTTAAAAAACATGTAATGTTTCCACTGATAATGAAGAAAGAAAGAGATGATAAGCACAACTAATTTGTAGATATTTAATGCAAGCAGTTTGCAATCCATTTCACAGCTAGACTTCGTGTGTAAGATAGTGGATGACTAAAGGTCAGTTGTCCAAAACCTAGACACATTCTCGAGAATGGCATCATTTATAGGATACATCTAATGTTTGTGTTCTTCCTCTAATATATGTCTACAATTTTAATCTAAGAATAACCTAAGGCAAGTATACCTATAAGCAAGTAATACAATGGATTTAAAGAGTTTATATATCTTTCCCACAAGGATCATTTGTAACTAGTCAATCACTTAATAGATAATTATATAAAGAAACCAAATTAAGATGATAAATTAAATTAAATATAAAAATAAATTAAAATACTCAACTAAGCAACAAAGATAAAGTACAAATAAAGATTACCAACCTAAAAGTTTAACTAAGGGTTTGGGTTTCAATGGATTAACTAAGTCTATAAAATTTGTGTGACTAGATATAGGGTATCTTATCTAATCTAAGAAGTGACTATGATTAAGGGAATGCCATTTTATCATTAATGGTATTTTATTATTTTGTAATTTAATAAGCTAAGGTTAATAGGATTAATGATTAGGAAGTTCAAACCTTAAATTCTCTTCTAGACCTAAGACCTCATAAGCAATCAAGGTTTGATCATTCATTGATTTAAATTGTTTTGTTTATCAGATTTTCCAAAAATTAGAGTAGATTGCTTCGATGCTTAACTATCTAAAAATCTATTCTAGTAAACCATTTCACAATAGATAATTAAGCATTTAAATGTACAAAGATCTTCACACAATTAAGTAATTAAAACATGGTTAAATGGTTTACTTACAAGACTTTAGTTAATAACTAAATTAGCTACACATGTTTATCAATAAACACAAGGATTTAATTAAAAAGCCTATATTCATTGATAAAACTAAATAGTTAAGATATAAAATAATTAAAGAGTAAGAAATACACTCGAAATATAACTATTCTAATTGTAATTAAGCTTCCACTCCTTGGAACACTTTAATTCGCTACATAAGTTTCTAATACAAAGTTAAGAGAAAAAGTAACAAAGAAAACTTAAAAACTAATGAATGATTATCGAAAACTATTGAACTTTCTAATTATCTATTAATATATAAATGGTGAATGGACTAATTTACCCTTAAAATAACAGCTTGCTCACAATTCTAAGGACTATAATAGTCCTTAAAATTGGGTAACATCGACGTTGTTCTAAACAACATTGATATATTATCCTTAATTGATTTATAATAGTAATGTGTATGATCCACAATGATGATGTTATAAGGTACTGATAACCTTCTAATTTTGATTTTTAGTACAACAGTGGTTCACATGGAATTCAATGGCTTAATTAAGTACAATGGTCTTCACTTATAAATCAATGACATCATCCTCTAGTGATGATGGTTCTTTATCGTCATTTGAGACTTCAACAACGGTGAACAAGGACATAAATAGTGCTATTAAAGACCCATGTTGAGCTTATGAAAAATCATCCAATTATATGCTTCTTAAAATAAACTCCTTAATTAAATATGTACTTGTATTTAAGAAAAAAATACACATAAGTAGGGAAAATTTTTACAAGGATAAAGGTGAAAACATATCAAATCATTTCTTAAAAGTCCATATAATACACCCCTATCATTAAACACCTAACATCATTCCATGGTGCATGATACTACCTAAATTATACATATTTAGGCACGATTTTATGATGATTTTATTGAATTTGAGCGGGAAAATCCATGTGATTATGTGCATATGTAGTTAATTATTGAAATAAGATGTTTTCCTTAATATAAAAATAGTAGATGATATTATGAAAAATCTAGAACGGGTAATGGAGTTAAGGGCCATTAATGATAAGGTATTTAACCTTCCATAAAAAAACCAAGGTAAATCATAACAATTTCTCCAAAGTTTAATTTAAATTGTTTTTTTATGTGCTTATAGCTGACCAATCTCACATAATGATTTATATGAAACTACTTAGAAGCTTGATATTGTGCATAAGGTTGCTTATTTAATAAATGTGTGATTGTGTTTGATAATAATGTTTTTTTCATGAAGGAATTGTTATATGTGAGATAAATGAAAATCATTTGTTGATATTTGTTTTTACTCGTTTAACTTTCAAATCTTGATCAATTTCATTTTAAGTAGATGTTTAAGTCATTTCTTAATGAAAAGTAAAAACTTAATTATATATTTGATAGTACCTAAGCTATACATCATTTAGGCATGATTTTGTGATGATTGTATTGAGATTTATGGGAAAATCCATGTGATTTATATGCATATTTAGATAATTATTGAAATAAGATGTTGCTTGTGCGGTGTCCAATAATTATTTATGTTTTGTAAGACGTTGGTGGGCATTCTCATGAAATTTTACAATTGCAAATAATGTCAAATTAATTTGATGATTTAAAGAGCATCAAGTTAGGAAGCTCCTCTAAATCCAACTTCATGACTAAAGAATGAGTGGAGAAGAAGTTATAGTGAAAACATTGAGAGGAGTGCAAAGCTAATAGAGCCATAGTTAGAGCCAAGGCCATGGCTCTAATAAGAACTAAAGGAAGAGCCATAGTCATGACTATAGTGGGCTTCCAAATGTTAATAGCGTGATTTAGGTTATTGTTATGGAAAAAATTGCCTCTTAGCACCTCTAACCAGCCACTAAAGTAGAGAAGAAAAGTCTTAAGCCATCTTTCAAAGGTTTGGCATAAGATTAAAGAAGAAAGATTGATCTAAACAAATGAAACTCAATATCAAGAATATATTCATAATAAAAATCATCGAGTCAAAGGATTCAAGATTTATACCTATAAGCACCTTTATTTCCTTTCTTATTATGATTATTTTTATTAATTTTGAGATGTATTAGAACTAATCCTTTCATAGGATTAAGGTTGTTATGAACTTTAGGATGTAGCATTTTATTGTTTTCTTAACTTAACATTAAATTTCTAGATTTATATTGGATTTGTTTAAGGAATCAATGACATTGAATTATGATTTCTTTTTATGAATGTAAACTTCAATTCCAATGATATGATTGCATATATTTATATTGAAAAATTGCATATATGTTTCAGATCAATCCAGAAACAATTCATCTTGCATAAAAGACCTAAAGATAAGATTATATAAGTTGTCTGAATGAGGTATGAACTCAGTCGAAACAATAGGACTATAAAAAACTTAATAAATTTAATTGATTCGTTAAGATAGGGAGAATAGTTTAATTTATCAAATTAAAACATGACTCAAAAGAGAGTATAATTTATCATAGGGAGTCTAAAGTCCAATAAAATCTAGAAAACATGTTGGTTCAAGGTTAAACAATGAATATAAATGCATCATAGAGAGATTAACTAACTAGATCATAACTTCATAATTGTTTTCTAATTCTTAAAAGTGGTCTTTGGAATTTACTTTTAATTATTTCATTTATTTTCTTTAATCAATCATTGAGTAACTCACCTTCTCCATTCTTATCCTACCCTTGCCTCAACTCAAAAAGATAGTCTACCATAAATTTTTTTCATTATTATTCTAGAGCTTCATGTCAAACTCTTGTAGGATAAGGATCCATCTAATGAATCTTGTAGGAGAAGGATCCATCTATTGAATCTTGGTTCGGATTCCTTTTTACTTAAGAGATAACTAATGACTGAATGATCTTTGTAGAAAATAATTCTTGAGGCCACCAGGCCTTACCTATATTTATCTATATCAAACATCATCATTAATAGTTTCTTCTAAGTGGAACCATAATTCATCTAGGTCTCATTTAATATATGACTTGCATAATAAATGGCATGTAGCTTCTTGTCTTTTCTTTATCTTATAACTGCTTTTATTGCATAGTCACTTACATCACATATAACCTTAAATGGGATATTCCAATTTAAGGGTAGCATAATTAAAATAGATAAGAGTGTTTCCTTTAACCTATAAAATACATTAAGAAAATCTTTTCAAAATTAAAGCTTGAATCCTTAAGAAATAAGTTAGTTAAGGATTTAGTAATTTTTAAAAAATCTTTAATAAAACACCAATAAAAACCATCATAGCCTAGAAAAATCCTCAAGCCCTTAAAATTTGTGGGAAAAAACATATTCTCCACTACTTTTACCTTTTCCTTGTCAACTTTAATTCTTTGTTGTAACACCAAATGTCCTAAGTCCATTCCTTTTGTTAACATAAAATGGAATTTTTTTCCAATTTAGAATTAAACTTACTTCTTCGAATTATTGCAACATTAGAAAAATTGATCAGAAATTCCTTAAACGTAGTGCAATCATCCATGAAAAATTCCATAATATTCTTAATAAAATTAGAAGGAATAGTCATCATTCAATGTTAAACAATGGTAGGAGAGTTACAAAGATCAAAAAGCAGTCTCCGGTAAGAAAAAGCTCCATAAAGGCATGTAAACATGATTTTTTTTACTTTATCACTGGAATGGATAAGGACTTGGATGAAACCTAAATAACCATCCATATAACTAAAATAATAATACTTTGCCAGTTTTTTAAGCATTTGCTTAATAAAGGGAAATGGAAAATAATCCTTTTGAGTAGCTTGGTTTAACTTTTTATGTTCTATGCATGTCCTCAAATCTATGACTATTCTTATAGATATTAATTCAATATTTTCATTTTTATAATATTTATGACCCCATTTCTAGGAGCCACTTGGACTAGGCTAATGCATTCACTATCAAAGATAGGATATATTATCTTGACATCCAGTAGGTTGAGCACATCCTTTTTAACCACTTCCTTTATAATGGAATTCAATCTCCTCTAATGCTTAATAAGGGCTTACGATCATCTTCCAATAATTTCCCTACACATATAAATAAATGGATTAATAACTTTAATATCGTCAATGGTATACATATTACATTGTCAATCTAGCTTTAAAAATTCCAATAATTGTTTAGTTTCAAGTTCACTTAGGCCTGCATTCATAATCACAGGATATGTAGAGTTAGGTTTGAGGTACTTATGATTAAGAGTAAAAAGAAGAGGTTTAAGTTCTAGTTACAGAGTCTTCTTTTCTCTCTCACTAGGTGGGGAGTCATCTTTCACAAAACATTCTTCAAATGGATTGTCTAGTTTAGGTTTAGCTAACTCCTCTCTTATGACTTAGTCGATCATGTCAACCATATAATAAGAGTCCTCAATAGAAGGATATTTAATAACATTAGATAAATTAAATTTAAATTTCTTAACATTAAAACTTAAGGAAAGTTTCCCATTCTTCACATTAATGATGGCTCTAATTATAGCTAGGAATGAATCCAAAGGATGATGGGTATTTGAATATCCCCCTCTATCTTTAAGATGATGAAAGTAGTGGGAATAAAGAACTTATTGGCTTTGATATATGTCTTCTGAAATACCTAACAAATATTTGATGAAATGGTCTACCAATTGTAAAGTGATAATGATGTGCTTTAAGTCTCCTATCTTAAGCTTCGTACAATCAAATAAAGGCATGACACTCACACTTGCCCCTAAATTTTTTAAAGCATAATTAAAGCTCATGTGACTGATGACACAAGGTATAGAGAAATTTGTAAGATGTAGGGGGAACATATTTAGGTTCTTTATTCTCTTCTCCTTTTTCCTCACTAGTATCCTCTTTCTCAATTGATCTCTTATTATCACTATGCTTTCTATCCCCTCCCTTTCTTGCTTTTGGAATGTGTAATCAGTTACCACTCCTTAAAGTTATAGCCCTATAATACTCTATAAGATTCTGATACTTTCTAAGAAATTTATTAGGTGGTTTAATAGTGACACTGGCATATTGAGTAATTTGAGTGATAGATCTTAAGTCATACATAATTTAAATATGATTTAGTGCTTATTTAAATTGACTTTAAGGGTAAATCCATGGGAATTATATATCTATTGAGTTAAAACCTTTGAATGAGATGTTGCTTGGCCATTTCTATGTTTGAATTTGTTTTTCAGGAATTTGGTGGACATTTAACTGCATTTTTGAAACTAAAAGAATTTGGTGGACACTTAACTGCATTTTTGAAACTAAAAGAGGTGTGAAATGATTTTATAGATTTAAAGAATCACATCATGAAGTTCCACACTAAATTTCAAAGTTATGTAGGGAGCCATGAAGAGCACACAAAGATAAGAAACTGACAATCTCAATTAAGCATCAAATTGGTACAGTTGACTTGGGTTAAGCATTAGGTGCACTTCTAGAGCTCAATTTGTTATGAAATTTATAGGATTGCAAGAAAACATGTGAGGAAGCTCTAAACGAAATTTCATGACAATTGAAAGAAGATTGGATGAGACATCGTAAGAAAATCAAGAGGCACATAAAATTGTATGCATCAGGGCATCATCACAATCATAATGATTCTTCTGGACTAGTGAAAATCACGACCAACATCATGGGCATGATGCTGGTCATGATTAGAATGCCCTCCTCATGAATAAATAACCTATTTTTAGGTTTTTAGGTGATTCATTTGCTACAAAACACATTCATTCTATTGTCAAAGATCACGCATTCATCTATGATTGAAGGAAGACGAAGCATCCAAAGGCATAATAACAAGGATTGAGGAAGGAATTCACACAACAACATCAAGATTTCAAGGATCAAGAAGACTTATCATGAGCTTTCTTATTCCTTTATTCTTTTTGTTTGTTTGTGTGATTGAAACAATGTGTATGATCCAAACTATTTATAGGATTTAGATTTTTTACGAACTCTAAGATGTAGTACTTTTTTATTCATGTTTTGACTCTTGAGTTCCAGGTTTTTTACTTTGACTTGTTCATGGATGTTAATAACTTTGGAATCAATTGTTATACGAACGTAAATGTTGATTTTAAAGCTTTGATTATGCATATTATTGAGATTGCGAAATTTCTTATATGCTTTAGATCATTCCATGAATAAAATAAATTGACTGGGGACTCGGAGATACGTTTATATAAGATGCCTAGGTTAGATGTGAATTTATCAAAAACAATAGATTCCATATAATAGTTTAAAATATTCAGTCAATAAAATGGGATAGAGAGAACTTTCACCTAGTTTAATTAATTTGAATAGAGTTACATAACTTAAGAAAGAGTGTAATTTACATTAGGGAATTTATGGTCTATGAAATTTGGCATTCGAGTTAAAATAAGATAAATAATAAGTACGTACACATCCTAGAGGGATTAATTACCTGAATCCTACTTTCATCATTGAATATTTTTTCTTATAAGTTTGTTTAAGCATTTTATTTTAGTTGTTTTAATTCTTTCAATTTCCAAATCAATCAATCAATCTTTCACTTTTAAGTAGCTAGCTAAATTTAGATAGGAATTCATTAGTAACAGTAGTCCTTATGGTTCAACACCTAGACTCATCCTAACTATTTTACATTTGATATGTACACTTGCCTTTTGTACGTTGTGATATTGTTTAAAGTGTTTTTGGTTATTTCTTTTCTAAAACTTAGATAGGCACATACCACATCATTAAGCTCTAAGCATCTTGTTGTTGGTAGCAACTAACTCCACCTTAGAGTCAAGTTTCCTAATCTCCTCTTTGAATCCGTCATTTTGTTTAGATTATATGATAAGAAAGTTTTCTTTGAATGACTCTTAAGTTAAATTTTTTTTTTTAGGGTATGAGAATGGTTTAGATTGGAAATCAAATGGTATCTACTATTATGAGGTGGTAGGTTAAACATATTCCCAGAGGTAAAAATAGGATGGCTTCTCTAACTAGGGTTATAGGCATTAGATAATTAGTCATTCTTCTATAAAAGGGAAAATATGAAGCAAATTCGTCATTTTTTTCTCCCACTTAAGGCAACCTTTCATCTTCTTTGTATTTTCTTAAGGTTTTGATGCGTCTTTGTTGTTCTTTTCATCTCTTTTCATGTTCAGACCTTAAATTAAGTAGTTTTAGGTGTTAAATCTTAGTTTTATTTAAGTTTCTACTACTGTCTTTCTATTTTCGTTTTATTTATATTGTTATTTCATTTGGGTTTTGTTAAATATGTATGGAATGCTTGGTTTTCATTAATATAATGTTGTTTCTTTAATTTTTTGGCCTTATTCTTATTTTTGTCCTTATAATTGATTTTTTCCTTTAATTTCATATAGTGCTTAGTATTATTTTCATTATGGTAGCTTAGTTTTAAGTGGGTTTAAAGGTATTTAAAGGATTTATGGATGATAATTATGAGAATTGGAATAGGTTTTGAATGGGTATTATGATTTATGCTATGATTAAGTTGGAATACATAATTAATCCATTAATTATGGATTTATTCACAGGATTGTCCATCCTAGGTATAATTTCTAGTTCAACTGCTAGGATTTAGCTTTTGATCTATAATTGTCATTAATGAAATCTATAAATGGCGATAGGTTAATCGATTTTGTAGGTAATTTTAATCAATGAGTTTAGGATTTCGATTATTAAGGCTATATGATTCGAGCTTGTGAGACCATACCCTTAAGTAACAGCTCTCTAGTTCTTAATGTTCTCATACCATTAATTTTAGAGAGCTTGTTTTAAGTTATCACGAGATTAAGGATAAATTTTCTATTGTATAGGTCTTATCTAAAAATAAAGGAACTTAAGACAAAAGAGCTTGTTTATGTTTATAGGCTAGCATCTTAAGCATGTCATAATCTTTAGGATTTCATTAATCAATTGTAATTCTTGAATATAGATAATATATTTAGCCCAATTTTTCTTCTTTGTTATTTGCTTTCTTATTTTGTTCACTTTAATTTCGTCAGTTCTCTTTGTGTTTATATTAATTCCTTTGCATTTAAGGATTTTCTTTTATTTAATATTTCTTTTGTGCGACATTATGAATAGTTGAAAATAAAACCAGTTCTCTGTGGGATCGACTCTGGCTTGCCCTACTTCATAATTAGTTAGGTTAGTTAAATATTTTATTATTTAGTTAGTAGACGACAGCTCCATCAGTAGCACCAATAGAAGTAAAATTAATATGGTTAAATTATTGAGTCAAAGCATCTAATTTAATAGCCAAAAGATTTAAAGCATCTAGTTTATACTTGGAATTTTCTCAAGAGTAACTGTCTCACTTGACCACTAATAGTGGTTTTGAGCCACTAGCCCCTATGTGGCAATTAAAAGCAATGAATTAGGTAATCCTAAATTTTTTTATTCTTCATATGTAATTAAAAATTTCCTTCGTAATGTAAAATAGAATATAAAACAATATAATAATATGGCTTGAACAAAAATAAAATTGAAAAGTAAAGAGGAAAAGGAAGAGAGGTGTAAATTAATTTTTATAGTGTGGTTTAGTATATTTATAGTCTATTCTTACTCTAATTCAATCAATCTTAATTTAAGCCCAACTAAAGGCAAGTGCACTCTATCAACAAATAATATAGTGGATAGTGAGTCTAGATATTGTCTCCCACATGGATTTACTACAACTACTACATCAAAAAGGGGTTTAATTATCTAGAAACTACAAATAAAGCGAATGAATTAAATTAAATAATGAAACTATTAGTAATGAAATTAAATATTCATTTTAGGAATAAAAAATGAGTGAGTTTTTAACAATATTAAGTGCTGCAAAGGTTTTAAAGTTCAATGGATTAATGAAGTCCAGGAAATTTCTGTATGACTAGATTTAGATTATCTTCTTTAAAACAAGAAAAAGTTGTGATTAAATTTGTGCCCTTTCTCTATTAATCCTATTTAATTTTTTTGGTCATTTAATAAATGTAAGGATTGGGAAGTTTAAACCTAAAATCCTCTTCTAGATTTGAGGTTTTCATAATTAATCAAAGTTTAGTAATTCATTGATTCAATTGTGATGTTTATTAATATTTATAGTAATTATTTATTAACTTTTCCAGTATTTAAAATAGACTTCTCATATTATTAATTACTTATGAATCTATTATAGATAACCAAAATAAAATAGATGGCTAAGTACTCAAATAAATAAAGATCTTTATCTCATAATAGGATAATTAAGTAAGACAACAATCAATCCATATACTACTCTAACTTACCTAAGTACTGGTAATCACCAACAAACTCAAAGATATAATGAAAATTGGAATACATTAATAATAATAAAAACATCTTTTATAAAGATATAATGACATATATGAATTATTCCTATCTATAACCCACACCTATGTCCACTATCCAATACCTTAATAGAAATTTCACTTAGACTATCTTCTTCAATAGATGAAGATTTGCCCTTATATAACCACCTTTTTTAGGGTAAGAGTAACCCTTCTAAAACCAGTCTCTTTTTCACAGGATAAGAGTAACCCGTACAATTTTAATTCCATAACCACACAACCTTAAAATACACCTTAAAATTTCCCACTGGCCAACTTAAATTGCTTAAAGGGCTTTATAAACATACCAAATGACCAAAATTTCATAAAGCAACACCAAAACACTCAAGCAATCACTTAAATGCTTCTCAAATCACTTCTACTTCAAACACTTACAAATCCAACCTCATTTAAAGGGCTTTACAAACATACCAAATGACCAAAACTTTATAAAGCAATACGAAAACACCTAAATAATCATTCAGAACTTCTCAAATTACTTCTACTTAAAACACATGTGTAACCAAACTTTAAAAACTTCTATTTATGGTGTAAATACCTTAAACTAGTCATTTGTTACTATTGGTATGTAGTAAAAACCATTTATCACAAATTTTCCATTGAACTCACCCTTTAATTGACCACTCAAATGCACTATTTGAACATAGGAAAACAACATATTGATTGACTATCACACATATTGGTCAACCAGCCATTAGTTGATCACTTATGGTTGACTCGTCTTAACAAAACTAGTTTTGAAAATTTTTTAAAAAACTTCAACATAACCAAATTACACCAAAATATTTTCTAACATTTTCAATCATTTCTTTTTCATGAATGATAACATATATATACCCACACACATTAAGAGGATCATTGAATTTGTTCCCCATAAAAATATTTTTGATTATGTAACCTAATATTTAAGCATAGTTAGTCAATCAATTTGACATAATTTAGGTTTTCTTTGTAGGTTTCTTTTAACTCTTGTATTTGAGGCATGAAGGAGTGATTTTAAACGTTTCCAAGGAGTATATCAAAGGATTGGTACTAGAAATACGATTGGAATAGCAATATTCTGAGTATATTCTTCACTTTTAATTCATTGTATCTTAACTCTTTTTATTTTATCAATAGATATGTGATTTTGTATGAATTTTTTGTGTTTATCAATAAATATGTTTGGCTAGATTAACTAATAGCTAAAGATAGGTAAGTAGATGGATTAATTTAGTTCTAGTTAATAGATTATGCGCATATATTTATTTATTTAAGTGTATAATTATCTTTGTTTTTGTTAGAAAAAGGTGTGTATAATATTAACAATAAAAAAAGAAAGTGAAGATTTATATGTAATAGTGGTGGTGCGCACTGCTTTAAGACATATATATCAACCTTTAAAATATCAATAGCATAAAAATAAAAGGATATAATAATGGCATTAAAACATAGGTGAAACTAAAAATCAAAGAGAGCACCACTTTAAGACACATCTATTAGCCTCTATAATATCAACAAGAAAAAAAAAACAACAGGGATAGCTAATAAAGATATCATAATAGGGGAAAACTAGAGAGAGAGAGAGAGAGAGAGAGAGAGAGAGAGAGATAGCGAGAAAGAGAGAACATCAATTTGCAAATCATAGATTCTGAGATGTAGATTCATTTTTAATCTTCAGAGGAGGACCTTTCATAGTATACTTTGATCCTTTCTTCTTTCTCTTCTCTTGTTCGATCCTTTCATATTTATCTCTTTTACTTTTGATAAATTAAATCATGTCTTCATTTTATTCAAAAAAACATTTTATAACAAGGGACTTCAATTGATGGAGAATATAAAAAGATTCCAAATCTAAATTACTTGTAAATCCACATTTGGAGGCTCTCTCCATTACAATCTATTGTATTATAAAGTTCTTGATGCTTTTCAATGCTAAATATTTCAAAGATGAGGTAGGGGAATGAGCTAGCGTATCATTTCCCAGTAAAATGTCCCAACTATGTTTGACCTTTTGACAATTCTTCTTTTTTTGTTCCATATAGTAATAAAAGAATGATTTGTTGTCTGATCTTCATGTTTGATTTTTCCTTCTTTCCTCTTTTAATTTTGATGACTCTTAGTCTCTTGCTTGATCATACGTCATGAGGGATTTGGATTACTCTATTCCTTAGAAACCTCAATCTCGTTTGGTTTTGATCTATAGGCTCTAGAATATCTCTTCTCATCTTCTCCCTTTAAGTTAAATCTCTTTCCTTTTAGATTTTCTTTTTTCCAATTGTATTGCATCTAAGATTTCATGGCTTCGACATGCAAAAAAGAAGTTTATATGATAAAATACATATAAATTAATTAAATTAGCTCTCATATGATATTGTGTTTAAATTGTCTATGATAGTAGAGATTGCTTTAGTTTTGTTGACTTAGGGATCAATAGGAGAATCCTTGAAAGTTTTGTTGATTATTTCCTGCTATATAATATAAACATAGGTCGGGAGAACAATCTTGAATAAATCTAGATTTAAGGTTCTTTTATTTGATATTCTAGATCCAATTGAAAATAGATGCAAGAATTGTAAGTTTAGGTGCAAGAAACATTTTGAAATGGTTTAGAATTGCATTCTAGAATGAAAAGGAATAGTGTCACTTGAAAAATAGGTGGAAATGATTTTCTTCCTTTGATAGGCATAAAGAGTGGAAGTTGGGAGTATTGAGATAGGATAATTTGTCTATAGTTGGAAGTTTATTTTAGAATGAAAACCAAGAATAAAACTATGTGTAAGAATGGCTCATTTATATTAGACTAGCATTGCCTAAGTTTTGGTGGGGAGTGGAAGTCTCAGGAAATTATAAATTGAATTATTTGTGTAAGTTTTTGAAATATTAGGTATCCATTCAAATTGATTTTTTTTATGAGTGAAGAGGATAAGGAGGAGGATTCATTAAAATAGACTGAATGATGTCATTGTTGGTTAAGGTCCAGCACTAGCTTTTATCTCTGATTTTTATAGGATAAGTTTAATCCCATTGGAAGGTTTGAGATGTTAATTTGTCTTGGAATTATGAATTCCTTGATAGTTCCCTATAGATTCCAATGATTGATACAAAAAGAAATTGACAAACCATTCCTCAGTCTTATCCTGAACTGGTTTCTAAAGGCTCTTTCGTAAAATTTTCCTCTAATTCCAAGTACAATATTTTTTTTCTTTTATGTTCTAAAAACTTTTCCTTTTTATAATGACATTACGAACCCATTAAACCTAAAAGCTTTTGTATCATTAAAAATAATCCAAATCCTTTTCCATAACAAAACCTTATTCCAAGTCTTAAGATGTTTGTAACAAGCCCTCCCCATTTCTTAGATGTACGTAAGTCTTCATATAAACCCAAGAATTGTGGTAAGTATTCGTGGTTCCTAACCATACAAAATTCCTAGGTTTTTTTCTTTATATCCTTTTAAATAGAAGAAGGGAGTGAAAAATTAGTAGACTAGTGCACTTGGAACCTTGACATAATAGTAAAACTTAGTTGGAGTCTCCCTATATAGGGTAAGAACCAATTTTTCTAGCCTTTAACCCTTTAATTTTCCTTAATTGAGAAAAGAGGACTGCTTAGGTATTTAATATGAAACTTTCCTAATTGGATACCTTAAAAACTATTAAATTCCCTCTAAAAACCTCTATTAGAGTTGAAATTGAATTTTTGAGAGATTTATTATAAGACCAGACAAGTCAGAAAAAGTTTCAAGCCTTTAACTAATGTACTTATAAATTGAATATCTGCCTAATAAAAAAGAAGAAGATCAAAATTTAAGCTTAAAACATCTCTAATGATATTTGAAACCTAGGTTAATGGAGGTGATATGCACTAGAATCTAGGAAAGAACTTCCATACATGTTACGAACAAATAAGGAGAGAGGGAATCTCCTTATCTCAGTCTAGATTTTATTTTAAAGAATTTCAAAGGAATATTATTAATAAGGTTGGAGAAGGAAGCTAAGGTAATGCAGTTTCTAGTTCAACTAATAAGGATATTATGGAATCCAAAGATTTATATAGCACAAAAAACAACAGTTTAGATTTTACTTTAAAGAATTTCAAAGGAATATTATTAATAAGGATGGAGAAGGAAGCTAAGGTAATTCAGTTTCTAGTTCAACTAATAAGGATATTGCGGAATCCAAAGATTTCTATAGCACAAAAAACAACAGTCTAGATTTTACTTTAAAGAATTTCAAAGGAATATTATTAATAAAGATATAGAAGGAAGCTGAGGTAATGCAGTTTCTAGTTCAACTAATAAGGATATTGTGGAATCCAAAGATTTCTAAAGCATAAAAAACAAAGTCCCAGAAGATTAAGGAATGAGCCTTCCTCAAGTCAATTTCAAAAGCACAACTATTATAGACATTGTTTAAATGATAGTTTTTAAAAATTTCTTAAGCAACGAGGACGTTATCATCTATCCTTCTACCCTTTCTAAAAATTGGTTAGTTATTGCTAGTAATGAAGGGCAAAACATTCCTAAAGAATATTGGCCAAATAGTTCACAAATGACTTTATAGATCATGTTGCAGCAAGAAATAAGATGAAAGTTAGTGACATCATTTTGTATCAGCAATATAGGAGTAGAGTTAATCTCTTTCAATAAATTCCCTTATTGGAAGAAAACTTTAATGATAATAATGATATCAATCCGAACTATAGGCCAAGTTTGTTTAAAAAAAAGGCATTAAAACCATCTTGTCCTAGGGCTTTATTAGGATTGAAAGAATTAAACACATCTAAAATTTCTGGGGATAAGACAAGAGAAGTAATGGAAGTAATAAATCTTTCTAAGATTTTATACTTTTATAACTTCTTTATCAACTTTAATTTATTCACCACTCTAAACATAAAAGTACTAGTTAGTGGAATTAAGTAGAATTATTTGCCATATTCAGAAAATTTTGATGTTTTGTGTTAAACCAAGGGAGTTTGACTCTATTTTGATAATGATAAAACAATATTTGGAATAATAAATTTTTTATTTTTAGTGTTTAAAAGATAGTTGTTAAAGTTGAAGAATGAAAAAATTTACTTATTGAGTATCAATACAGAGATTATGATGAAATGATGAAGAGTCAAGTATTTTTAAGATTAAGATAGAATTCACATGGTTTATAATTGCAATTTTATTTTGGTGTTTGATGAGGCTCATTCAAGCATAATTGCGTACATGACTTAATATATGCATGTAAGATGTATAATCAAGTGGAATTTATGTAAGGAATATTTTTAATAATCCTCTTGATGAGTTAAAATTACTTTAGGGAAGCTTTTTTAATATCTATGTGAGTTAAGAATATGTTTTAAAGTGTTGGGAATGATTTGAAGTGGTTTTGAATATTTTTGTCAAGTTTTCATATGTTTTTTAAGATGTACAATAGTAGTTCATCACGGGATCAATGGTTGATGTGAGACTTTAACGATAGTACATTAATGGCACCATTATTCTTTGACCTTAACCACCATTGATGTCCAAATTTTACTCTCCGATGGCTAGCTCTTAATATGCAAATGATTTTAATACCTTAAAATGTTAAACAACAATAAAATAAGACTTGTTAAAGGTTCCACATCTATGAATCAATGTTTTTACTATTTTTTTTATGCATCAAGTAAGGTGAAACTAATCATTCCAATTTGAGAACATTGAAAGTGTGGTTTTAGTAAAGTTTTAGTTCAAGTTTGACTTGGTTTTGTGAGTAATTTTGTAGCACATTTTTGCATACATCTCAAAGTTTTTGTGAACCTCTTGATACACCATTTTCAGCTTAAGTGAAATTCTTTCCAAGTGTATTTTTAGTGAACATTTTGATGATTGTACATTATAGGTTAACCCTTTTGTTGTCTAGCATTCTAGTAGAATATGTTGGAATCTAGCATAAACAAGGGCTTTAGAGACTTCTTCCTGCATTTGTGTGTTCAAATTTCATTTTCTTTTCTTTGCACTAACCTTGAAATAGAGGGTGCATGCTAAGCTACTAAACATCCCTAAAGCCAATATTATAAAGCATGTTAAGGCTATCATTCAGAGGAGTGGAAAGGAAGGAGAAGGTGAAATTATAAAGAAGAAAAAATAAGAGGAAAAGGATAAGAGAAAGAAAAATGATGTGGACCTAAAGAAGAAGTATATGCATTTAATAAGGAGGAGTGGCCTAGCTTGTTTTTTGACCCAAATGTGAAGTTTTATAAGCCTCAGATCCCATATCCTCAAAGATAACAGAGTAACCACTTAGACAAACAATTTTAGAAGTTTTTATAGGTTCTTATGAAGTTACATATTAATATCACATTTGCTAGAGCACTTATGCAAATGCCTTCCTTTTACTAAGTTCTAAAAGGATATACTTTTAAATAAGACAAAACTTAAGGAATATGAGACTATTAAGCTAAATGAAGAGTGCTCCCTAATTATATTAGGAAAGTTACCTTTTATGTTTAAGGACTTAAGGATCTTTAAAATTCCCTACA
>JAOXYD010001423.1:0-15688 GCA_028565735.1 Pinacopodium congolense | reverse complement strand
CCGTGGGTTCGACACTCGGAGTCTGAAAATTACTCCACTTTATTACTTGTTCGATAAGTGCACTTGCCTTTCGTCACGTTGGTTTTCGCTTAATCTCATTTTGGTTTTCAAAGTAAAATCGGTTTATAGAACACCCATTTTTAATCATTCAACCAATGAACAACAATGCCATTCTAATTCAATTCCTAACATGGCAAATGTCATAATTAAATCTAGTTGGTCAATAAAACCATAGTTCAACCCTTATATGCCTATATGTAAATGTATCATACAAATGTGAGAGCCCTTTTTTTTAAGTATTGATTAAGAATCAATTTTAGGACACTTGTAGCTTACACTCTTTTCCAAAACCTATCCAAACTTGATCTTCATTCTTTTGATCTTCAATCTTGATCGTCAATCTTTATCCTTTGATCTTTGATTATCCAATGCTTGAGCTCTTCTACCTTATCTCCACAAAGTTCTTGCACTCTAAACATTAGCCTAACTTATAAATGCATTAAAAACTTAAACATTAGTAACAATAATGTTTTGTCATCATCAAAACACATGATTGGAATCTCCTTAGTTCAACAATCTCCCCCTTTTCAGTGATGACAAAAATGTGATATTATGTGCAAATAAAACACATATACAACACATCCAATCTTAATATCATACATCTTTCTCCCTCTTTTTAACATCATAAAAAAGAAAACTAATTGTAACTAATTCTTAAAAACAAAACTTAGAACCAATTATAAATAACTTTAAACGTGCAACCTCTTAATTCATGCATCTTAAAAAAATAAAAATTGTATATAATACTCCCCCTAATGAATGCAATTATACATTATGAAATAATAAATCATGAAAAAGGGATGAAAATTGATAAAGAAAATTTTACAAAACATATATCATGTATATTGTGCATAAAAAACATGTATTATATACCTTTGTACACCAAAAACACAAGTTATGAAATTTTACATCAAAACACATGTTTATGTATATTTTTCTTCAAAATGAAACATTATGCAAGAATACCATGTAAATTGAAAACATTAAACCAAATTTATGTGTTTAATCCCTTTTCAAATATGCACATTTCAAAAGTGATATTAATTAAAAAGAAATTATCTAACTTGTAAAAATGATACCAATTGTAAATTATGATAATCATTTGTAAAACATAATACCAATTGTAAAATAATATAGTAAACATTTGTAAAAAGATGATACCAATTGTAAAAACTAAAAGTAATACCAATTATAAGAGAATAATGTCAATTGATACCAAATATAAAAAAAGATACTAATTAAGAATTCAAAGATATGATACTAATTTAAAATGTATAATTATGATACCGATTGTAAAAATAAAATATGATATTAATTTAAACAAACATTTTCAAACTATATTCAATGTATCCTTTTTAAAACAAGTCATATGCCAAAAACAATTTAATGCACCTATTAAAAAAAATATCATGCAACAATTTTAATAAAATGTACTAGTTTAAAAAAGTTAAGCAAATATGCAATGACTCCAATACTAAAGATGCAATAGCTCTAATATTAACATTCAATGGCTCCCCCTAAACATATGTATTTATTTTTCAATTTAAGACATTCATAGTAAGGCCAACATTCTTAAATATAACATATATGTTCCAAAAATTAAGTCAAGCTATAGATATCAATTAAGGATATAGGAATGCCTCCTTTTACATCACCATTTGATTCCAAATCCTTTTAACTCCTCACTTGGTTCAGCAATTATATGCTTCTTGGTAAGCTTATGTGAGGTAGTCATTGTCATCTTTCAACATTCTACTTTAATTTGGAGATATCACTTTCTCTTATTTTAGCTTGACACAAAATTAGTACCAATTGAGGTTCACCTACAAAACAAAGAAACTAATACTTTCTAGGTACCCATATTAACTTGGGTTCTTAGGAGTTAGCCTTACTACCTTTCTTAACCCAAACCTTTAAAGGTTTCCTAAATATTCTTTGTTTAATAAAACAATGTCCAACCTTATCATAAAAGATACAAACATATGTAAATTCATGCATATGGTCATGAACCTCATGATCTTGATGTATAAATGCATTAATCCTACCAAAATAAGCTTCTCTAGGATGATAATTATGTATATGAGAGTTATGAAAGTACATCATGCCATTTTGTCTATAAAACAAGCCATTTTGCCTAATATGAGAGTTAAATGCATTTCTAGATCTTATATCTCTAAATGCCCTTCCTTGATTAACATTATGCCTAGAATATGAATAAGATATGTTTGATGGTCTTAAATGAGAATGGAAATGCATATGGGGTGCATGTGAGTTAATTGGCCTAAATTGCCTAAAATAAGGCCTAAAATTATGCATATTCTTTTCTTGATGAATGGCCTCCTAGGATGTGATTTATAAATACCTTTAACCTTAAGAATATGTTTGTGATGTGTATAGGAATGCAAAGACTTAAATTGCCTAACTTGATAACTATCATGAGGCGTAGATGTTTACATGTTCTTTCATTAATGATATTGCCTCCTAGGATATAAGTATGGTCCATTTCTAAGATTATGAACATGCACATTCAGATTAGAAATATGAGAAGGTTTAGGATCTCTTTGTCTAGCATAGGTCCAAAAGGCATTATTATGAAATGGTTGTGTATTATTAAGGAAATTATGCCTCTTTTTGGTTACACACACATCCTTTCTAGATTGGCTCCTAAATGTATATATGAAAGCATGCTTGTTCTTCCTAACATGCAATTTTGACGAAGATGAAACATTATTAAATGATGACCTAGTATGAGCTTTTGATGATGATGCACCATTATCAAATAAGGGCTTAGGCAAAATTTCATCATGTAAGTTTTTTCCCTTTACAAAAATAGTTTTAGCATCCTTAGAAACATTTGCATTAACAAAACCTAGACCATATATATCATTGGAACTCTTTTGATCTCTTAACATGAAATCTAATTTCTCTTTGCCCTTTATGAATTTAGATCATGATTCTTTAATGGCTTCTACTTCCTTTTTTAAGGATTCATTTTCATGCATCAATTTATTCTCATTTTCATGTATGTTAACATCCATACTCTTAAAATCTAGCATAACATTCATTTCATTTTTTAAATTTATAAATTTCTAACATGCATGCATTTTTAGATTCTAACATGTCACGTATTTCAATTTTCTTCTTTTCATTCTCATGTAAATATGCATCCAATTCCTTTATCAAATAATCATTCACATTCACATTTACTAACCTATCATTCTCAATCATACAATCATTAGAACCAACATTCACATTCTTAGATTCTACAACATACAAATCATTTTATAATTTCTCATTTTCTATTTTAAGATCATTCAACAACTTCTTGTAATCCTTATACTTGGAAGAAAGTTTCTTCTTTTTCAATTTAAGAGCTTTTGTAACCTTAACCAATTCATCAAATGAGATTTCATCATATTCCACATTATTTTCATTCTCATCATCAATTGAGTTAGACTTAGAAAGTACCTCATTCCTTTTTTTTTTTGAATGTTTGATGAAGATGACACTTCTTTCACAAAGACTACAAGGCATGAATTTAAAACCTCCTCCTCCTCTTTAACTTCTTCTTCATCAATGCCTGTAACATAAATTTGTTCCTACCTACACCAAATCTCAAACATAGATTTGTATATGGGTACTTCATAAAAAATAAACCTATCTAATGCATCATGAAGAATAAGCATGGCCTTTTCATTTAAGGAAATAACCTTTTCTTTATATGAAAATCTACAAGGACTATTTGAAATAATATCCCATAAATAAAGATCTTGGCCTATAAAAAACATCCCAATCTAATTTTCTGTTCAAGAAAGTCATTTTCATTAAAGAAAAGTGACTTATTAATTTCCAAACCCTCTTGACCAAAACAAGGTGCCATTTTTTATCTTTACTTGCAATTTCATTAGAAATTATACAAATGTGAAACTAAAACTTGTGTTTAAAAAAATTTATTTGCAAATTAAAATACTTTAAACATCTTAAATTAATTTCAATTAAATGAATTCTTTAATCAAAATTCAACTTAAATGATATGATAAACTTTATGCCAATATTAAACAAATTCAATCAATAGCAAAGCAAACACTAATGTACAAATATAAAGAGATACGAAAGAGATGAACACCACAATTTATAGAGATTTACCTACCCTAAAGATAGATTACATCCTCTCTCCAACTATTTGCTGAAAATTCAATAAAAAAAACTAATCTTAATTTAATTGGTGAAGAGTAACCCTTACAACAATCTTGATTATAAGGCCAAGATGAACCTTTACAACGATTTTGATTATAATGTCAAGAGGAACCTTTATAATTTGATTACAAGAGTCAAGAGAAACCCTTACAATCTTACTTTAGGGAAAAGAGTAACCCAATTCAATATTTTTCTAGGGTCAAGAGAAACCTATACACAATCTTGTTCTAAGGTTAAGAGGTACCTATCAATCTTCCTTTCTAATGGATGAAGGTTACCTTACAAATACAACCAAAGTACATAATTATTTTTACCACAAAATAACCCCTAACTTAGGCTACCAAAACCTCAACTCAAGCTTATATAGGTTATCAATCCTTAATTAAAAAAAATGCAAGATAAGGGCTTAAATGCAACTAATGCAATGTCAATACCTTATGTAATCTCTAATTCACATACAAGGCATAAATCAATCCAATTCACAATTGATGAATAACTCAATTCAAATATTCTTTATCCTAGGTGAAGAGTAATATATCAAATCTATTTTAAATGTAAGGAGTAGCCTATAATCCAATTAACATCTAACATAAATTAATTATCCCAATTATGCAACCAAATCACACCTTTAATGGTGTTTCTCTAAAGTTCATGCAATATAATCCAACATGAAAATTCTAGAGGAAAATAAAAAATATAGCAAACCTCCTAACACATAAAAAAAAACATAAACAATCAGATTTAAACATTAAAAATGTGATTGTAACACAAAACAATCCAATTTAATCAACATCATTAAAAGTTGTCATAATATGGAGTCTATATATAGTTCAACCTATAAACAAACGTTTTTAACCATTAAAATGATACAAATTAAATGATTTAAACCTGCTATAACATTACTCAATCAGTTAACATTTAATCTAAAAAATAAATACAATTTTAGAAAACTGGATAGTGGATTAAAATCAAGATCAAAGCTAAAAATGTCAAACTTGGGCAAATTTAAGACAACATGCAATATTAAGTTTAAACACGCAATATAGTAGCTTAAACATCAAAACAGATACTAACAACCTCCTAAGACCTTAAGAAAATTGAAAACATCAAATTTAAAGCACTAAAAACAAGTTTTAATGCCAAATCAAATTGAACAAAAAATTACATCGAAAACTTGACATATTTGAGCAACTTGTATTCTTTAAGATCAAACAAATGTTAAGAATGCTTAAAAATCAAAATAAAAGATCCAATACACTCTTGAGACCTTAAAAAATGAAAAGAATAAATTTAACCACTCAGAAACTAATTTTGATGGTTGAAATCGTGATTAAGTCAATAATAGAGAAAATTGTAAAATTTTGATGATTATGAAATTTTAATCTTTAATCTAACGAAATACACAGCTTAAAATGTAAAATTTAGATGAAACAATATCTTAAACACTTAATCTAATAGAAAAAAATGATTTCAAGGTTTTAGAAACAAATTTAAATAAGAATAATGGGATTGAATGAAGGGCATTAAGAAAACTATCAGAACTTAAGTAAGATGGCTTTCAAGGATTTGATCTTTCATAACATGGCATAAAGAATATTATGAAAGCTTTAGAACACTTATATATAGTGTTAAGAGGCAATAAGAGACGTTAGAAACATAAACCAGCTGTTTTGGGTGATAAAAAGTCGTTAAAACCCCAAACCAAAACTAGCCATTAGAGATAAGGACTAAAACAATGGCTCCTGGGGAGCTAAATAAGGTATTGAGGTCTTAAGAAACTGCCGTTTAGCTTGCTGGGAAGCAGGGGTTAGACGTCAATCTCGACAGGTGCCATTTTGCTCCTATTAGCCTACCGTTTATGCCTAAAAAACATAAAACATAAACCAAAGAAGATCCAAACCTTTCCAAACAATTTTCTAACATTAATCAAGACTTTAAACAAGTTTTAAAACATAATTCAAGATTATTTGAATCATAAAAATAATTTAATTTATTCAAAATATAAGAAATGCCTTTATTATGAAACTTTTCAATCTTAAAAAATTTAAAAACCTTTTCAAACAATCCATAAACCTTCAATAAACCAAAATCCACATCATAACTAGATTCAACTAGATTCAAACACACATAAATAAGTTAAATCAATAATTCAATTAACTTAAAATCATATTATATATTATCCATATATAATATCAAAAAAGAGGAATCATTAGCAAGACTCTTTACATAGACATAACAATTATACTCATAACATTTGTAATTAAGTTTAGTTATATATAGGTCAAATTTTTTGTATCATTAGTATGGAGATTACTTCAAATCATATAATGTAAGATAGTATTCAACTTTTTATTGTTCCTTTAAACTTAGTCTTGCCTTATGATAAAGTGGAACAAAAACAATTTTTTATTATGAAATGTACATGCCTAGGTCAACAGAAACACCTAAAAGGTGTATGAAACATGGAGTAAGTCAACATTCAAAGGAGTAGTAATGAATGTTTGGAGATCAAAGATCCTTTTAGGCTTTAAACAAATGTGGTGATAGAGTGAATGATCAATAGTCTAGACATGGTATCTAATTTCAGCTATTGTGGAAGTGGTAACTAGAATCCATTTAGATATGTGTTGAATATTTTGTGAATATTAAAATTATTGTACATTACATGATTTCCATATTATAGTAATTATGTGGCTGTAAGCAGTAGATAGAATGTACTTACAATATGTGCCTTCATGTTATTTATGCATTTTAAATGCTCACAGTTACTAAAATAATGTGAAGAAATTTGTGGACTGAAAATGGATGTTGAATAATAAGTTGATGTGAGGTATTTGTACTATTGAAGGATATATAAATTTGTGATGTACTTATATTATTTACAAAATGCATGAGAATTGATACTATGTGATAATATGGTGTGCTTGTATTAATTATGAAATACAATTACGAGTTATAAATGTATTAATTATCAAAAGGATAAGTACCAATTATTGTAAGTACATATTAAGATTTACGAATATAGTGATGGATTAATTATTTTTTTATGAATATTCAAAATAAAGATGATAAAATTTGTAAAGAAAAGAGTTGAGAATTATTTGCTTGCTTAGAATAGAATATATTCAATATATGAGGTTAAGTATCCTACGAATGGGGATATCTTGTGTGATATCATCTAAGTATTGGTTTTTATGATAAGTGCTGGGACATTCCATAGTAGAACTATCTTGTGCGATATGTTTTTTTGGGGGCATTCAAAGAGTGGAAATACCTAGTGTATTATTCACTATATACATGCCCTCGAGACAAATGTTGATATAGTTTTGAAAGTGAGAAATATCCTATGCAATACATTTTGATGAGATATTTTTCATGAGATTGACCGATAAACTACTAAGTATAGTTATACAATATTAAGTAGGGCTCCAATTTAAAAGTGCAATCGATTGTGGAACATAAATATAGAAAATGATAAAAAAATATTTATAATTGTTATATACATTATGTGATTGATTGCTCCAATGAATTATGATATAATTTATACTTACCCCTTATTGAGTTGATAACTCATTTCTTACTATTTAATTTTTAGGAGATATTCTATACTATTTGATTCTTCCCAATAAGTCTTGCCTCGATGATTAGAGTAAGTGGTCAACTAGTTGTAAGATGCCTCAATTGTTATATTTATTCAATTTTAACTAATTTTAAACTATTAAAATGCTTCTCTTTTAGTGTATGATAAAACTGGACATAAATTATTAGATGAATTATTTGGAGCTATTGTTATTGTGATTTATAGAACGACTTAAGGTGACAGCTTCATTGTTGAATTCTTTAAAACTACTATTATGTATTTATAGAAGTTTAACAGATTGAACGGATGAGATTAAGTTTTAATTAATTATGAATTTGGGTTTTACTTGGATTTGGGTTTATTATGAATTGGAAATGAGAATTTAATATTGAGAAATTTGAATTAAAGTGTGTTACAAAAACATACCCATGATTATTTAGAGGCAATTCTCGATCAAGAGTACATATGATTTATTAACTAATCAAGATTTAACTATCCTCCAAACATAAGAAAGGAAGCAAGAAAAGAGAAAGAACATCCACTATGTATCTCTTAAAACCACTCATTAGAAGACACTAGATACAGATATTAAAATGAAATCTAAAGGGTATTTTTTGAAAAGTAACATATTTCTACACTTCTATTACAACAACAAGATTTTAGAATATTTATTATATGTCAAATGCTATAACCCATGTTTCAACTATGTCATTGTCTATGGTAATTGTTGTATATAGTGATAAGGGATAATTTTTATAAGTTTTTATACCATGTTTTGAAATGTTTTTACCTTTATTAATTTATGAACTTACATTATTTATGGTTTATTTTGATTATTTTGCAAGTTTATGCATGTTTTAATAGTTAGGTGCTAAAAAGAGTTGAAATTTAATTCAATTGGTAAACTATCAATAGTGTACTTAAACAGAGCCATTATAATTCCTGTGCACCTCTGTTTAGCGCTAAACAGAAGACATTATATTAATAATGGTTCAAAATGAAGCCGTTGTTCCTTGAATTCGAAGGCCATTTACTCTTAATTAGTTTGAATAAGAGAGTTTTTTTAAAGGGGCTAAACTACATTAGATGTTTTTAAGATTCTAAAACCTTAATAACTAACCTCAAAAGCTATGAAAGGAAACCTTAATCAAGAAAAGAAGGGAGACGTGGAGAAAGCAATAGGTAGAGAGATATACTAAGATTTTTTTTTTCTTATTCTTGGTTAGGTTTTAAGTTTAGTGTATTTTTCTTTTGTTCTTTCTTTAAAGTTATTGAGTTTAAGGTTCATCAGGAGTATTTAAGATAGATCGAAGAACAAAATTTGTAACAAGGATATAACTATTTTAATTGTATTTTCTTTTACTCTTTCTTTTAAAATTTATATTGATTGTTTGGTTACATTAATGAATATATGTTTTATATTTCAATCCTTGATTTCATTCTTGATTATTTATCTTTAATTTACCTTATTTAGGGTTAGTGTAGTAGATGGACTAATTATTATCCTAGTTATTTTCTTCTATTTTGAAAGATTGTTATTTAATTGAGTGCTTAATTATTTGTCTTAGATTGGTCACTTAAGAGAGATTACTAAGTCATTAAAAACTAAGAGATTGGCTTTAGTTATTCAAAAGGCCAATTACATAATGTAATTGAATTGATGTTTGACTAAACTTTGATTTCTTGTGAGGGTCTCAAATATGATAAAGGATTTTTAGGTTTAAACTTCTTTTACTTTAAGCATGTTAGATTAATTTATTGAATGACTAAAAAATGAATTAGGGGTTAATAAAGATAAGACTCTGACCTGATGATAACTCTGTTTCTTTTTCTTTAAGATACATTGAATCTATTTAATACAATAATTGTACTTTAAAGCCTCAATTAAATCTATTATTAAAATAATTTTGATCTTATTAATTAATGCTAACCTTGAATACTTATTTACTTATTTTTTTTCCACCTTAGGTTTTTGAAATATAATTATTTTCTAGATAGTCAAATACTAATTGATCTTGTAGTTAAAGTAGATCCATATAGGAGATGATATTTAGACTTACAATCATGTATTACTTATTAATAGGATGCACTTATATCTAGTTTGAGATAGAGATTAATATTAGGGATTGATTAACATGTTTTTGACGTCATTATTGGAGATCTATCTTAATAATATTAGAATATATCATTATTAATTACTCTATATTTTATGTTTTTACTTTATTTTAATTTACTTTATTTTCAATTTATATACATGGTTATCTATTTGTGGCCACAGGTGATCAACAAAATGGCTATGTAGGATTATCTAGATTACCAATAGGATGATGATTATGTAGTTATAGCTGATGATTAGAGAGATGGTTGGATGGCTTATGATGATCAGTATAGTAGCACTTATAACTCAAATTATATGAATCATCCAGATTACTTTTAGATTAATTATACTCACTTGAGCTTCTTCATTAAATTATTATCAATATTCACAAGGAGTTAAGAATAGCATTTTGTACACTAATAAGTGAGTCTAAAACTAGGAGCGAGACTTATCAAAATGGATAGAAGCTTCTTACTAGAACCTAGAGATCTAGATTAGGCATGATTAAATTAAATGCAATTTATGAGTAAGTAAGCCTACCTAACACTATAAAAGTCAAGCTAAGGAAGCAAGAGTGTGGTAATCTCTAATGATAATTATAGATAAAAAATTCAAACTTAGCAATTGAACTAGAAATTGAAAATAGGATGGACAAACTTATGAAACAATCCATAATTCATGTCATGAAACCATATTTCAACTCATCCTTAGCCAAAAACAAAATTCCCATTAAAGATCCAATTCAATTCTTATAATTATAAACCCATCATCCCTTTAATATCTTTTTGCCCAAGAGCAATCTAGCTTAACATATTGAAATGAACTAAAATAGAAAATAAATTGTAAGAAAACATACTAAAATAACAAAGGAAGTTGCTAAAATTGAAAATAATGCAATCTATTTAATGAATATCAAGATTTTAAATAAGAACAAGCATGAAAACATAATCCAAATGAAAGAACAACTAGATTAATGAAAAAAGAACAATGTAATATCAAAATCATAATGAAAACTAACTATCTTTCTTACTAGAAATGATATATATAAGAATCCTTAACTACAACTTCAAAGAAAAGCCAAAACACTAAAAACAAGACAAAATAAAAAGATGAAGTATGGTTGCCTAAACAGGAATGAAAAATTGCTGAAAATGGTCCTCCTTATTCTTTAAATATGCCTAAAATAGAGTTTTTGACATTTTGATTATTAAAAGTCTATAATGCCTTTTTTTGTTGATAGGATGCTACATAGTGGTTAACAGTGTCATCAATGAACCCCTGTCAAACCACTGTTTAAAAACCTACCATAAATGGTGGTTATTGAGAGTTAGATTACACTATTTAACAGATGTAAGAACTACCATTTATGACACTATCTAACATCCTCTTGCTCCATTTTGCTCCAATTCTTCTCAAACGAGGCTCTTTTAACTTGAATTTGTGTTAAAAGATCAAATCTACAATTCAAGACATAATAAACACAAATTGGGAACTTTTACATAAAAAATGGGGATGAAACCATATTAAAACACATGTCAAAACTTGATATAATTCATACATATCACTCCTTACGCACAGTGAATGTACCAAGAGCTTGAACACGTATCACATTTGATGAAAGTAGAACTTAAACATTTTGGATTTAGTAGGAAGGTAGGGATACACTATAACCATGGCCCCATAGTAGTTCTGTGACTACAAGTCAAGGAAATCTCGGTCAATAAGAGCATTGATTGAATACAACATTGTTGCCTTCTCTTATTTGTAAACGCTAGCATGGAATTCAAATTGGTTATATCTCATGTTATACTTTACGCCTCTGAAATGGAACTTGAGAATTGAAAAGTCCTCCCATGACATCTTGGTGTCATCTATTGCTAATATACACATAAACTCTAGAGTTAACTCTCAATAGATAATTCCTTTGTAATCAAAGACATCTAACCATCCATTGAATGAAAGCATCTTCTGCACTCTATTGCCAAGACTCACTTATTTGAGAACATATTAGTTAATGAAATGAGGTGCATTAAACTACCTAATGTTAAAAGATTGATATCTCTATGATTGCATCTCCATCTTAAAATGATATCTGAGTAGGTGTTTACTTTGTTCTTATTGTCACATCGGTGGCTTATGGGTCCCTAGGGTGCTAATGCATAAGGTAGGAATTGTGGTGTCTACTCGGGCCCTCTTGCGTGATGGTCACTATGTAGATCTAATAAGTAGTATCTATAATCCCCTAATCCTCACCATAATGTTACTTAAAAGGGGAAGAAGAATTAAGTTATGGATAACATTAATCAAGATCATACTTGGATATATATGTGGAATATAATCAAAGAAAGGACATGAGGAAGGAATGAACTGTCAGGCATGATTCAAACATAGTCTAAACTATCCATGGATCCTAAAATTTTAGTTATTGCATGCATGATAATCGTATTATTGTCCTATAATAATAAAATTTCAATTTCATATGTCCCGTTAAACAATATATAGCCTAAATAAACCAATTTCACAATTAGCTTATATTAAGAATCTTCATCCATATAAAGCACATAGAATTCCTAATTCACTTAGGTCAATTTTTCTAATACCCTAAGAACATGCATAATGGATATGAAAACATCAATTAGGCATAAGAGATAAATTATAATATTAAATAATCTAAGTTGCATTGAATAAATAACAATAGGAATGATTTAGAAAAATACCTAGATGATATGACAAATTGACTGATGAAAAGGTAAAGTATGAACTAGTTTACCCTAGAAGGGTTAGGATTGATTAAATGATAGTCTAACACTCCAAAATTTAAAAGGGAAATTAAAATTTCAAATAAAATGGGAAGGAAGAATGAGTGAGAATGAAGAAGACGATGGGTGTAGGCAAATATAAAGACATTAACATAATTTATACATAATACCGTGTAAGTTTTGTGTTGCTATGGAACACTGTGGTCTTTAGTAAAGTATAGAGTCTTTTTTATTGAAATAAAGTTGAGAGAGCAAAAAGGATTACATATAAACATAGGATAAACACATTACCTTTCTAGTGGCCTGTTTAACACTCATAAATTATGTTTTTTCTTTCACTCATCTGCACGAGCTAAAACATAAGGTCATGTGTACAAACCTGAATGGTGTGTTTAAAGCACAAGGTGAACAACCTACTGTGTAGGTGCTGTGTTTAAAGATGAGGCCATTCTGCCTTCTCTTTTCTTTTCTTATAAGTTAACATGGGGTGAACCAGGGAAGTGCAAAGTGGCATGTTGTACTACATAAGAACTACACGTCCCTATATAGGTGCCATGTTTAGAAGTGTATACTTGTTTCTTATCTTAAAGGTCAACATAGGGCCAAACATAACAAAACTTTGCTTAATGTGTTAGCCTAAACACTTGAAAAATCTTACATATATTAAATTCAAACATTTAGCATAGTATTTCAACCAGATTTTAAATAATTAAGAATAAGAACATGAGAAGCATGCTGAAGAAACAACTAATACCTAAAAAACTAAAGATAATGAAATTAAAAAACATCAAAAGTAAAAAGTGTTGGGTTGCTCCCAACAAGAGCTTGATTTAAGTTATAAGCTCAACCCTATTTACTCACTGAGGATCTAAAAAAGTATTAAAGATGATGTATGTAACCTTTTTCTAAATTAGATCTCATAATATATAGGGCCTTAATTGATGCCCATTCAAGTTGAAGCCTTCAGACTTCTTGCTTCACACTTATACAATTCCATAAGGAAAGACTTGGCATACTTGAAATTATTTAGACCATTGTGACTTCAACTTACCTAAGAAAAGTTTTAAATGAGAGTTTAGGAAAAGTACCTAATCACTTTCACAAAACTACTTATGTGGGATTTTTCTATAATGCTAATGGTTGGTCCCCTCCCTATAGCTCTAAAGCACCTCCTTTTTAACCGCCATATTGGGATTAGATCTCCTCTATAAAGTCTTTTCTTCTCTCTCATTAAGTGATATGTTATCTTTCACAAAGAATTCATCAAATGGATCTTGTAGATAATGCTTAGTTAGCTCCTTTCTCACCTCTTGATTGATTTTGTTAATGCTACCACAAGATTCTTAATAGAAGGATATTTCAAAACATCAAATCAATTAAAATAAATTCATCTCCAGCACTTAAGGAAACTTTCCCTTTCTTTACGTCAATGATTGCTCTAATTATAGGTAGAAAAAACCTCCTAAGGATGATAAGGGTTTTAGTATCCTACTTCATTTCTAAGATAAAGAAAAAAGTAAGAATAAAAAACTTATCGACCTTAATAGGTATATGATGTAATATACTTACTGGGTATTTATAAAATGGTCCACCAATTATGAGGTGATAGTGGTAGACTTCAAGTCTTCTATCTTGACCTTCTTATAAATAGAAAAAGGTATGAAATTCACACTTGCCCCTAAATCATATAAGCATTATTAAAGCTTATATCACTAATAAAACAAGGTATAGAAAAATTTCTAAGATAATTCAGTTTAGGAGGAGATTTATTTTGAATTATTGAACTACACTCCTCTGTCAAAAGCCAAAATTTCATAATCTTAAAATTCCTTTTGTTACATAATATCCTTTAAGTATTGCATAGGAGGTCATTTATTTTTAAGACATTTACAAAGGGGATAATAATAATAAGAATTTTTTTGAAGAACATTCAAAAAATTCTTATATTGCTTATCTAATTTCACAACATCCAAAACTTCTCGAATTGCTTATCTAATTTCACCTTAACCAATCTTTGGGGAAAAGATATCAATAAATTGTAAGGTACATGGGTAATATATTTAGGTTCTTTATTATCTTCTCCTTTATACTAATTGATTTTCTCTCACTTATGTGGTCTCTCCTTCTCCTTATGCTTTCTATCCTCCATCTCCATCACTATAGGGTATCTAATTACTTATCACTACTTAAGATTCTAGCCTCACAATACTCCATATGATTCTTAATTTTTCCAAGTAATTAATTAGATGGTCTAATTTCTGCATGATCATACTAGGCAATTTGAGTTTCAACTATCTTATTATGGGTGATAATGAAATCTATCTTAGAGTTAAGCTTCCTTATATCCTCTTTGAATTATTCATTTAGTTTTTCCTAAGTAGTAAGGAAATTCTGTAGAAGGGACTCTCAATTAGATTTTTAAGGAGGGTAGTTTTATGGTCTATAATTAGTCACCTACCAATTTGAATTTCACTTTTTTTAAGTAAGCACTAGAATGAATGTAGATATAAATAAACTAAACTAAAACAAATTAACAATTAAACAATTAAGAATGTAGCAATGAACTTGAGATTACCTTGTGATAAATACTTAGGAATTACTTCTATCCTTGTCCCCCCCTCCCCAAACTTTATTAATTCAATGATACTTGACTAGATATCTTAAGGTTTTGACTACCCTCTCTCGAGATTTGTTGTTCGTTGGTTGAATGATTGAAAATGGGCATTCTTTAAACAGATTTTACTTTGAAAACCAAAATGAGATTAAGCGAAAACCAATGTGATGAAAGGTAAGTGCACCTATCGAACAAGTAATAAAGTGGAGTAATTTTCAGACGCCGAGTGACGAACCCACGGGGAAAATGTTCAGATTATTAAGTTAATTACCAAATTAATTAGATTACAATTATCTAGGACATTCTAAATTAATTGATTAAAAGACGAAAAGATTAAATTAAAGACCTATTTAAGTTATGCTTCAAACCTTTGCAATTTT
>JAOXYD010001385.1:0-15690 GCA_028565735.1 Pinacopodium congolense | reverse complement strand
TCAACTGCCACGTCAACACAGTCAACTCGCCACATCAGTACTCCCGCCACGTCAGCGTCCGGTCAGCCTTAAATAGTTTCAGGGGGTATTTAATAATTTTGTTAAAATTCAGGGGGGTCTTTAATATTTTTAAAAACACAGAGAGTATTTGATAATTGTCAAATATTGAGAGAGTTAAAAGGATATTTACTCTAACAATAAAAACCACTAAATTAGTGGTCACCTTTTATTTTCCAATTCGAAATATAATTCTGTACTAGCTAGTTGGCCACCAAAGTCAGGCATACGTGCATATAGATGTAAATATATTGAGAACAATTATGTGACTATTAATTTGATGGCCTTTACGCTCATCATAATTATTATAATTAAATAATCCTTATATATTAACAAATAACTTTAATGACAGACAGCTATATACATTAGTTTATAACATTTATGATGGTCATGAGCGCCTCAATTGACCTTCTTATTTCATATAAACATATGGTAGTTGCGAAATCGGATTGCATGCCAGTACAACAAGGCAACCACAGAATCCTCTCGTTTATGGGCACAACTAGGAATATCGAAGAGGTGAAAACTAATGTTCTAGTGCTGCCTCTAAGACGAGAAATATGTACTTGTACTAAATATCATATGTAGTTGTGTACTGAAAAAAAAAAGTCAGATGTTATGCTTAATCATAATTAAGATAGGAGGAATAATCTGTCAAAAATATAAATATTAATTTTTATTTTCGAATTTATTTTTATAATTTGGTACTGAATAATTTCATCTAATAATGAATGTAATTCTATGTTTACACTAAATTGATGGATAAAAGACCTTATTTAAACTGAAGTGTGAATTAAATATGACAAATTGAATCTAGAACCACATTTATTTTCATAATGTAAACATTTACTAATTAATATCTTCATTTCAAGAAATTTATATTTCTCAGCCGTTAAGCTGGTGGACGCACGATACAATGATTCAATAAAACGTTTCGATGAGAGATATCATATTTGACGTTATTACCTGTCATAATATGACCAAAAAGTTCGAGTAGGGAGGGATCAATACTATACTTTTTTGAGCCCTACACAAGACTATTTGGCAATTAAGCCTGTTGGTCAATTCCATGCTGTCTCTGTACATTGGTAGTCTGTATTGAAAATGTTTCGTGTACAATTTCAAAAAGTTGATGAGAAAGTCAGTGGTTTGCATCAACAACACAAGGCATTGGACGAAAGCTGAACGTGGCATGTTAGTTTCCATCAACAATTTAGTGGCAGAGATGGAATCAAACGGAACCTCGGCATGTGGTGTACACATAATAATCTGTACTCTATGAGAAAAGGAAGTTATGCATTAATATATTCTAATCAATGGATTATACATCAAATGGATACGAAGGTTTAAAATATAAAAGTTATATTTATATTAGATTCTAAAATAATTAATAATTAATAATTAATAATTATAAATATTTTACAAAAGTTATTCTAATAAAATAAAAAAATAAAACATCAATATAATCAATTAATAATAATTCTAATAATTCTAATTAAAATTAAATCTAACATGAAAATTTTAAAATAATAAAAATAATAAAAATTATAGTTTTCAAAGAGATTGTGTCTCATCATTTTCAAAAATTTCAACTTCTTCAACTTTATTTAAAGAGCCATAAACCACTTTCTATACAAAAAATCTACATCAATTTACTATTTTTAAATAAACTATAAATCAGAAATGTATGAATTATTTTTATTATAAAATATTTTATTTTTATTTTTTTGTTATATTTAAAATAAAATAGCAACTAACTATTAGTATATGCTTTTAGTTCATTTGTCATGATAAATATATTATCTTCGTAATTAAGTTTAAAAGATAATTTTTCTTCTTTGATAAAAAAATTAGTATGATTAATACAATCAATATTAACTGGATCAGACATTCTCCTCTTATTAAACATTCTAACTACATAACAAAAAATGTTAAAATCAATAGTAAAAAGTATAATTACATAAAAAAATTTAATCAATAAAATAAATATTCTCTATTCTTAAATTATAGTTAACATAAACAAAATTATTAAATCTCTGAAGTTCTAAAAAATTTCATTTCTTTATATGAACATGTTCAAAAGCACTTCAATTACATTCATAATTTGGTTGTTTGATTAAGTAATTTAAAATAAGTTTTCTTAATGTTTGAGTATATTAATCAAATGATCTCCACAAGTCATCTATATTTTAAATTAAGAATCATAATGAGAATGATAAGATGTATTGTTAATAATTAAAGAATGCATCTAAGATTATGAAAACTTATCAGGTTACATTTTTTCCATTACAATTTCTATCTTTGTATTTAATCTAGCAAAACTCTTTGAATCTTCATGATACAATCTAATTTGATTGTTCGTCTTTGATTGCTCTTATTAGGAAAATACGTTTACATTTAATCACATCAGACAGACTACCCATTATATAAATATCTATATAGGCATTTTATTATATAAATAATAAGGATTAAAAAGTAAGTTGCTTAGTGGATACTTTGGGTAAAATACTTATTACATTAATGATAAAGAAGATCTATATGAGGCTTGTGAAATTTCTCTTTCCTTTTAAAAAGATTCATATTTTTTAAAACTCTATACATACCATTATATATATAACTTAAAAATGGTTTCTAAGATGAGTCAATCATCCTAAAAAACCTTATAAGTGGAGTTAAAATCTTTGAAAATAATCAAGATAGCAACTCAACATTTATTATCTAGGATAATAAAATAAACCTCTTTTTCTTTCGCACCCTTTGATAACTTATGACTAAGAAAATATTTACTTGTTACATTATTTTAATGTACTTATTTATTATCATAAATACTTTTCAAAGTTATAAATGTAACAAAAATAATGGTAGCATGATGCACAATATCAATTATATCTTTTTACTTCCTTAACCAAGATAAAAAGTGAAACAATCATATAAAAATGTTGTGATTTCAAGTGCACATAATATGGTCCATATAACCAATATCTTTTAATATGGAATTTATATAATGAGTATCACATGGAGACCAATGAATATGTTAATACCTTGATTGTAACAATTACCTGGATGATACAATATATTACTACCCAAAGAGCAATTCTAATGTGTTTCTTATTTAGTGCCATTTTGGTCCTTAATAAATCAAGTAAAGAGAAGTGTTTGAGATTAATTAGGAAAACAATTAATCAAAACCCTTACACATTAGGGTCTCCTAACCCTAGAAGGACCTCAAGACACATAAAAGGAAATAAGATGAAAATTTAAGGAAGCTTTTAGTGAATCCCCTCTTAGGGGTGTTAAAGGGTTAAAGAACAAGCTCATCTATTGGGGAAGAGCTTCAAAGTGAAAAAAGGAGACTTGGTTGATGGACTACGAGTGATAAATTTTGGAGAAGAGACTATAATCATTTTCATGAGTAATTTCTTTCTCTACTTTCTCTAAAGTTAATTATATTCATTTTTTAATTCAATTAGTTTTTGCTATTTAGTTAAGGATACTAAAAACAAAATTTTGGGTTATTTTATGTTAATTTAATATAATTTTTAACAAAGCAAAGTATCTATATTTGTAATATCATGATTAGATTTTGTGATAGTAGATAATTAAACTATATTATGTAAATTGTCTTGCTATAGGAAAAGTCCAAAATTTTTCTTGCTAAATACTAAGGCCATTAGATTAATCTTGCTTTTTAATTCCTTAGGTCATTCCATTTAATTATTAGTTATTATATTAGTTTAATTCATTTTTAATAATTTATTTCATAATCAATTAATTATTAGGTTATTAATAGATTGACGTTTAGACTAATACTGAAATCCTTGTAGGAACAATACTTAACTCACCAATATATTATAAGAATAATATGTGCACTTGCCTAGAGTTGTTCAGTATAGAAATAAGTTGTGTTGTTTTAATATTAAAATTCAAATGCATCAGTAATATTTGATAAGCTTCTATTAAACCAAGGGATATTCTACCTTATTTTGATGATGACAAAACAACCTTTTTACTAATGTTTTGTTATGCTTAAAGTATTGGTAAGATAGGTTTATTGAAAAGTGTTTAGAAGAGAAGTCTTAGAGCTAAAATATAATATTTATTAATTAAGAGAAAGAGACTCAAGTTGGAAGACCAAGTTAGGTTTTAAATAGGTTAATAATCGTATGTTTTTATGTAAGTTCATAATTATGTTTAAAGGGCTCATTTTATCCATGGTTGTATTCATGTTTAGATTATGCATATAAATTACATAATCAAGAGAAAAATATGTGGGGCATATTTCTAAAATAACTCTTTTTATAAGTTAAAAGTTTTATGGAGTGATTCTAAAGTATGTAACCTAATGCTTTAGATTAGTTGAAATTGGATTTGATTACACTCGAATGGTCGAATGTCACCTAATGCTTCTGAAACTTAAAGGTAGCCAAAAACTCGCAGAATACGTTCTTGTAACTGGGCTCTTTAATCTCTGTGAAAGTTTCTCAACCTCCAGCACTTAGGTAGTACCTAATCAAGTCTACGATGCCTAAGATCTCTAAGTCATCAAATTTAAGGTATTTAGTTGACTCAAATTTCAATCAAAGAAGTGTACAGTAGTGATTGAGGATCATGCAGTTGGGAAATTGAATGTCTGATGCCTCACTTTCACTATCTCTATAAGAAGAAGGCTTGTTATGATGGGCTCACTTTTCTTGCTATTTATGAAGCATACTTCTTGCAAAAGTATAAAAGGAATTCTTAGTTCTTATAGATATGCTTAACGATAACAAGTAATAAATCATCAAGACATGCAGACACATTGTCATGTTAAGTAATGAGAATCAACATGATAAATAATTAAGCATGCAATGTAGTTTATTAGGTTCGCAATAGATGATTCGAACTCATGTATACAATCCAACATTTAATTTAAGTGAAGTGTTTTATATGCGAATTCACATACGAAAATTTGATCACCATGTAACGCTATTGAGTGAGTGCACATTAGTAACCAAAATTCAAGGGATCCAAGATAAGATATAACACAATTGGCATAATCTCTAATCTAGCATGCCTTGAATTCAAGTATTGATCAATCCATAAGAAATAATGGATGCAAAGCAATTCTAAATCATAATCCATAGGAAATTAAGCATGGAAATTGGGTTAGGAGATGCATAAATCACTACTAAGCTATAATTAACACATAAGAAGGAGAATAATTCAAAATTGGGTGATGAAAATATATCAAAATTCATAGTTCATTCAAACCCACACGAAAAATCATGCAATGGATACTATGAAATAAAGGTTATTAATATCATCCCTAAACATCTTTAAACAATTAAAAATAAAGAAACTAATCACAATTATATGTTGGAAATCAATTCGAGAACAAAACTCTAACTTATTCTACAAAACCTAAAAGAAAAGTAAAAGAAGATGAGTTCCTTGTTGATTTTATGAAAACAAGTGACTTGAAACACAATATTGATAAGTTAAAGAGTTGATTTGGTGTAGAGAAGGTAAAGGATGGATGGAATATGAAGAAGAATGAGAGAAAGAAGAGAAAAGGATGAGAAACAAGGGGTTTTTTTTTAATTTTTATTTTAAAGTTAAAAACATCCCAAAGTTCCTTAATGTACCTAAAAATAAAATGAAAAGCAACAAAAACAAAAGAGATGAAAAACAAAAGAAAAATAAAATACTTGAAAAAAGGAAAAAATAATTATTAAATGGAATTATTTAAAGAAAAACAAAAGGAATGTAAGTGAATAAATGCAAACTAAAATGCAAAAAAATAATTAGTTGGCTACCTTCTACAAAACGCTTCTTTAAGATCTTTTAACTAGACTTTAGTGCTAAAAATTATTATTAGCTTTTTTAACCCATACCTTCGGTATTTGCAACAACAAAAAAAACCTAATCTTCAACACTGGCCAATTGATCCCTCTCTTCACCTTCTTTAGACTATGTTAGGTGTTTTAGAAATAGGTCTTCATATCTTGTCTTCTGCTTACAGTTATAAATTGTTATAACAAAAGCACAAATGTACCTATTTTTCTTCCTTAACAATTTAAACATCATTAACTTGTTTTGCATCCTCATCCATGTCAAATATTATATCCCACTCACTTGTTATAAAGGCATCTTTATCTTGCTCAATTGGCTCCACTTTGATATTGGTAGGCACAATTTCTCTCTCTTGTTATATAATCGAATCAGCTAGATACCCTAATTTTCTTCCCAAGTCGTGTAGGGAAGTCTTTAAACACTCAAATCGAGCTTCTGTTATTGATATGACCTAGATTAATAACCCTCTTAATCTCAATTCTTCATTCTGTTGTTGATAATAATCTAATAGAGGTTGGTTAAGCTAAGTGGAATCTGTCCATAATATGTCCTAGGTGTTGTTCCAATGGTTAGTAGGAACCATTCCATCAATCCTCCATCTATCGACTGAACGTCTTGAACATCTTGCCACTAATAGTCTCACCATTGATAATATTTCCAAACCATTACATTGACTACATGTACATCAAAACTTCACACATATTAACTTTTTTTTATTTTTTATAGTTAAACATAAAAAGAAAAATAAAAGAATAAATGGCTAGTATAACAAAGAATAGAAAACACTAATAATAACATAGTCCCCAGCAATGACACCAAAAACTTTATACGTATGATATGTGCCTAAGTTTTAATTAAAATTATCCAAGAACCAAAACAATACCATAACACATAACTAGGAAAGTGTATCTATTGAAGTGCAATATAGTTAAAGTGAGTCCATGGTCGAATCTATAGAGACTAGTATTACTAGTAACTTTCTATCTAAAATATCTAGCATAACAAGATTCAAAGAGATTGATTGGTTTAATAATGAAAATATAATAAATAAATAAAATAAAATTGCTTAACCAAATTCACAAAAGATAACAATAATGATGAAGTTAGGATTTAAGTGATTAATCGCTCTAGGACGTATATGTATTCATTGTTTATCTTGATTGAACTTAATTTCTAGATTTATTAGATCGTAGATCCTCTAATGTAAGTCATACTCTCTCTTGAGTTATGCAATCTTATTCAAGTCAATAAGTTAGGCAAAAGTTCTCTCTATCTCTCTTTATTAATTGAATGCATTATCTCATTCTATGGAACCTATTGTTTTAGCTAAGCTCACACCACATCTTATGTTACCCTATCTCTAGGTATCCATGCAAGATGTATTATTTGTAGAGTGATTTTAAAGTATGCAATGATCTAATTATTTCAATCAAATATATGCAATAAACTCTCAATCAAGCATACAGAAATCAAAGCATTGAAATCGACGTTTACATTCGCATAACATTTGATAAACAATGTAGTTAAAATCCATAAACATCCTAATATAAAATATAAAAATTCAAGATTAAATCAAGAAAAAAAATAAATATTACATCCTAGAGTTCGTAAAAATCAGAATCCTAATGAAAAGTTAGTTCCTAATCATAGATTGAATAATAAAAACAATCAACAAAGAGAAAAAGAAAGAAAGGATCATATTGATTCAATCTTGCTCTTTTATTCCCCAATGACGGTTGATGTGAATTCCTTGTCTTGAATCTTCATTTCTTCTGTTTGGAATCTTTTATTTCCTTCAAAATTGAGTAGAGATCTTTTAGAGATGGTCTAAGACCTCAACCCTTTCTTGATAGCTCCTTATTTCTTTGGAGGCAAGAGAGATTAAGAAAATAACCCTAGAAGGGTTTTTGAAAAGTGGTCCATACAAGACCCACAGCCTAGAGCCATGGTTGTGGGTCTTTCCCGTGATATCCTCTATAAGGACATCACGAGCATGGGTCCAGGGCATGGGCCATGGCCCATGTCATGGGTCTCTTGACAACTTCTATCTTTCTTCGCTTTTTCTGTTCCAATTCATTTTATATACCTTCAATAGCCATGGAATTTTATATGAAGGCTCCTCATATGATGATCTTGCACTCGTACCAATCTAATATCGAGAAGTGTACCTAATACATCATTAAAGACCTGTACCAAAACTAGTGCTTGTTGGAGCTTATCGTGTTCTTCTCTTGATATATCCTTTATGACTTGTCATATAGCTTGTGTGGAGCTTCACACCATGATGCTTTAAGTCCTCCAACTGATTCCACCCTCTTCTAATTCCAAAGTGCCTTGAAATGGTCAACAATTCCTAGAAAATATAAAGAATTATCCTAAACAACTTTAATATCATCTTTTCCATAAATAAACCAAATATGCACCTAAATCATATGTAAATATCCATCAAACCTTAAAGAATCATTACAAAAACATGTCTAAAATATGTATAAATAAGGTGCTATCAAGCTGTCATTAAATAATGTTGCATCCATATCTAGACCATAAACAAGGGAAAAGCATCATGCATTAATATATGCATCTAGATCTAAAACTAGAAAGAATGTGCATCAAGGTAGAAATAGGCATAATTTTCATACAAATGCACAAACTCATAATGATGTATTTTGGACTCAAGTTAGGCAAATAGGTACAATAATTATGATGCATCTTATATTCATGTAAATCCATCTAACAACATTTATCATCAATATTCTACGCCTCATTTTCACCATGAAAGGACATTTAATGGTAGGAAGCCTATAAATAGGCATAATGCATTTAGGCCCTAATTTATATGGCATGATACATGGTCATAACTCCCATATGTATATCTATAATTCTAGAAATATGTTTGATTCATATTCTAGGATTAAATTTCAACAATGAAGAACAACTAGGATTGGAAAACCTCGAAATTCATTTAGGTCTCATGCTAGACATAATAACATGTTTCATTCCCATACCTTATATATGCATGAGCATAATCCTAGGAACTTATTTCATATGCATCCAAGGTCATATCATTGTCTTAGGAAAGCTTATTATGATCAGAGCAATACATTTGAGCATAAATAGCATTCGTTTCATCTTATACATATTACATGCTGCTTTTATTATAGACATGATCATATAGAATAACATTGTTTTGTTAAACATATGATGTTTAAAAAACATCATATGAATTTGGGTTGAAAAAGGTGTTAAGACTAACCCCCAAAGACCTAAATTAGTGTGGGTACCTAAAACACAATGATTTTTTTTTTATTTTATAAGTCAACATCATTTGGTATAAATTAGTGTCAAACAAAAAGAAGCAAAAATATGGTATCTCCAACAACTTTAAGGAAAATGAAAAATCACCAAGAACCTCCACATAATCCATCTAGGCAATATTTTAGAACCAAGTGAGGGGAAGAGAATTTGGTATCAAATGGTAATTCAAATGGAGGTACTTCTATACTTTTATTTGATAATATGTGGCTTGACACATATTTTGATGACATATGATTGATTTAAGAATCTTGGCCTTAATAAATAGGTTCTGTATGGTAAATGTGTTACATATATCTAAGGGGAGACTTTGTATTATTTTCATAGCATGAATATTTTTTAAATAGAAACCCTTATTTGCTTTAATCCAATATATCTGAATTTGGTGCATTGCATTAAAATTATTGTATGATTAAAAAAAATTGTTGCATAAGTTTAAAGGAGTGTCATTTATAATTGGTTTAATTTACAATTAGTATCTTTTCTAATTGATATTATAGTATGAATTTTCAAATTAATTCATTGCATATGTTAGATAAAATGATAAATGTTATCATATTTTATAAATGGTATCATGTTTTACAAGTGGTATCATGTTTGAAATTGTTCATATTTTTGAAAAGTTTTAAGAAGTATACTTTCCCTCATGTGATTTTGTGTTGTTTAGTCCATAAATTTAGGAGTACACCTTTTTTCATATTTCAAAAATTTTTAAGAATTTCATGTGATATTAAATAACTTATATAGGATAAATCATTTTTCAATCATATTTATGCTTATGAATTACATTTTTATGGCATAATTTGTGATTATGTGTTTTCCCTGGAAAGTGTATGCTTTTTTATTCATAATATTCATAATTTTTAAAGATGTATATTTTTTATACAAAAGTTGCATACTATGTGTTTTTGGTGTATAAAGGTTTAAAATAGGAGTTTTGATGCATGATATAAATAATGTAGGAAAATATGTATTCTTGAAGCATAAAGATGCATAATATATGGTTTGTAGTGCATTTTGAATTTTAATCCTATTCATGATTTATAATGTATAAATGCATACATTTAAGGGATTATAATTTGAATTAATGCATGGATTAAGGGGAAATGAGATTTAGGAAGAGATATTGGTATTTTGGAAAGATTTCTATATGGTAATGAGAAATTTAAAAATTGATTGAGTAAAGTTTTTTTTTTCAAATGACAACACTTGTTATTAAAATTCTTTACAATCCTTTTTATTTTATTTAACAATTGGTATTCTTTTTGAAGATGTCAAAAAGAGGATAGTATTGTGTGATATTAAGGAGAGATATAAGTTTTAAGTAAAAAAAGGGGAGAGTGATATCATTTCATAAATCATGGGGCATTTAAATGAAATGTTTTTTATATGTATTTTTCATTTTATGTGATCTTAATATTACATATTTTTCATCATAAAAAAGGAGGAGATTGTTAAACCAAAGGAGGTTCCAGTCATTATTTTTATTGATGATAAAACATTTTTATTACTAATAGTTTAGTTTTAATGTGATAAAAAGATAAGTTCATACAAATAGTGCAAGAACTTATAATGAAGCCTAAAGAGGTAATGTTTTAAAAGGTAAAAATTGAAATGAAACAAGCATTGATGAGAGGCTAAAGAAAAAAAAAAAAGATATGTAGATCAAGGATGAATAATTTTAAGATTGTGTTTTGGTATGAAAACTTGTCTTGATCTTTGTCAAAACTTAAAGGGCTCACCTTTGTATAAAAATTGACATATTATTTTGCATATAGGTTTTTTGCCAAGTTTTAGAGTTGGTAAAGCATTGACGTATTAGGAATTGGTTTAGAATGTCATGTTAATATTAAATTGCACAATCAAGAGAAAATTGTGTGATTTTCTTTAAAGTATTCCTCTTGATATGTCAAAGTGATTAGAATTGTGTTTGAAATTGTGTGAGTATTTCAAAATGTTGTTGAGACATATTTGTGAGTGAAAAATGATTTTGAGAAGTTTTAGACATCATTAGAAAGGTTTTGAAAATGTTTAAAATAAAATGTTTCATAACCAAGGCTAATTTTATGGTTAAAGTAAATTGAAATATTTTGGCAATTTAAACAACCCTAGAATTGGATTAAAAAATTGTGTGGAATGTTTTTAGGTGAAAAAATAATTTTATTTATTTATAAATGGTTTGAAATGGTTCTGAAAGTGTTTAAAGTGAAAAATGTTGAAGTTGTCTTAAACTTGTCATAAACCAAGGCATAAATTGGTTTTGAACTTGATTGTGATGTCTTGGCATTCAAAATTACTTTGTTAAATGTTTGAAATTTTTTAGAATTGGTTTAAATCAATTTAGGATTGATTGAAAGTTGTTTTAGATTGGTTTCTGTTGTTTTTAGTCAGATTCTAAGACTACAAAATAACTAGTCGACCAGTGGTTGGAATAGGCCAACTGGTATGTCTGTTTAAGTGGCATCGATTAACTTATGGCATGGACTGATCAACCAATCATGCATTTTTTCGATCGATTTATGCATTTAGTTAACCATATCATGCTATCTAGACACAACAACTAGTTTTGTAACAATTATTCAATGGCTTTTTGTCATTTATAACGTCTATTTGATGTTTTTAATAGCTAGGAAGGCTTAGAAATCCTATAAATAAGTTTTCTAAATGCCTTTAGAGGATCTTGATGAATTTTTTAAGAGTGAAAAAGCCTTAAATAAGTTTATGGGTTATTTTGTGTAGTGAATAAGTCTAAGAGAAAAAATTGCATTTGTATTTGTTTTGTTGCATATTTTAAGCCCCTCAAGTATCACCCTGATCAAGCAAATATTTGTGATTATGTGAGCTTAGGTTGTGATTGTTTAAAGGGGTTCCTCTTCACTCTTAAAATTAAAGATTTGTTTGGGTTCGTCTTTACCTCCTTTGTGGAAATAAGAAGTTATTACTCTTCACCCTTAAGTAAGATTTTTTGAATTGCTCTTCATCTCCTTTATGAAAAAAAAAGAAGTTGTAAGGGTTTCTTTTCACTATAAAGAATATTTGTGTTAGTGAGAAATCCAATAAGTGTGTTAAGAGAGGAAGTATGCTAAAGTTGGCTAGTTAAACCTTTACAAAAATATCGGTGTATCCTTCTCTCACTATTCTTTAAAGTTTATACATATTTTGATTGATTTACAAATATTTGAATTTGGATTATTTGACATAAATAGTGGTATAACATATAGGTTAAATATTAGTTTAGTGCTTGCATATTTAGGAAGAATTTGTTTAGGTAGTTTAAGTTTTTATTTTAGAAATTTTTTAAGCATCCAATTAAAACCGTAGGATTTACAGATATAATATGAAGCATATAAAGATAGCTAAATGAACTCAATAAAATATTCATCAGCCTAAAATAATTGGGGAGAATGCTTCACTATTTTTTATTAATAATTATTCCAAAAAAATTTAGCCTGAATGAATTGAAATTTGAAAAGTTGTTTTCAAATATCATTTATAAATCAGTTACTAATTAATAAGAAAAAACATGATTAAATTATTTCAATTATATACTAATTTTATACTCTAATTCCAATTAAAATATTGGATGATAAAAAGAATAAATTACACATTACAACCATGTATAAAAGGGTTAAATCAAACCATTTTGATGTTCATAATATTTAGATGGTCATGACATGTTACTAGATATCAGTCTTTATCTATGTTTATAAATTATTTAATTAGAGAATTAAAGATAGATTAAAAGTAATTTTAATTTAAATAATTTTAAATTAGATTTATAACTATAATTTATAATCGTTACCATCATATTAAAAACCTAATAGATCACACATAAAAGTTTACTAAATGAGAGAAAATTTTTAACTTACTTATGAAGTTTAAGAAATTTCAAGAATCAAATATATGATATTTTATCTTATTAAAATTAAATTATAATTATAATTAAAGTTTGACTTTAATTATAAGTTCTTTATGCGATTTTAAGATTTTGATTTTGCTCATATATAAGAAAGAAGAAAGAAACAATAGCTAACACTATTATTCTTCTTCTTTTTAAAATTGTTTTAAGTTCTTCTATATTCAAATCTGTGGAAATTGTTAGAAAATAAACAATTGAAAATGTTGAACCAAGGGTGGTTCCCCCTTATTTTGGTAATGACAAAACAATTTCTGTTTCTAATATATATGTTTGAAAGATAGGTTGGATTGACTGATCAAAGAGTTTTGAAGAAGAAATTGAAGAATCATATAAAGACTCAAAGTTTGAAGAAGAAGTTTAGAACAAGTTTTTATTGGCTTATTTAGTGTAAATTGTACTTTTTTATTTTGGTGTTCTCAAGAAACTTTATTTAACTATTCATGCATACATGCTTTAGAATATGCATATAGGTGCATAATCAAGAGATGTTATGTGTTTTTTAATATGATTGCATAAAATAAACCTTTTGATACATGTTTAAATTGGTTAAAAAAATATGCATAAGGTGTTAAAGATAAGTTAAAAATCTGTTTGATTGTTTGGTCATATTTGTATGTTGAAGATTAAGTTCACTATATATAAATGTTTTAACAATTATTCAGCTGACTAGTTTTGAGGTTGGTCGACCGAATGATCTGTTCGGTCGACTGAATAGTTGACAAGAGCTTATCGGTTGATTGAATGAATGGATCAGTCGACCAAACACAATGAGAAAGACCTATCGATTGACCAAACCATGAGATCGGTCGACCGAATGTTCCGAATTTTTCAGACTCCAGAAAGGATTGTAACGTTATACAATGGGTAAATACATTTATGAGTTTTTACATGTTGGAAAAACGGTAACATTACCATTATCCAATGGATTTATCATAATCTGGTAGTATAAATAGGAGGGTTATGTTATGTTGGAGACACGGTTGAGGAATACATAAAGTGTTTAGTATGGGTACACTGTTTTAAGTTTTACAAAGCTTTTATTTTCAAAGGTTTATTGATTGAAAGTTTTTTTAAGCACTTTGTTATGTCTATTTATTTTTTAGTAAGGTGATCAAATATTTTTGTGCATTCATTCATAGCCTCTTTTGATTATCAAGTGAAACCAAGTGAAGTACTTTTCAATTGTATTAAGTGATCGTGAAGTTATTCTTAAGCCTAGGAAAAAGAAACGAGTAAAAGGTTTTTTTTTAGCCTGTGAAAAAGGATTATATATATGACATTATCATTTTCAAGTTGTTATAAGAACAAAAGCTCATCAGTGGTGTTGGGGACTAGATTAGGAGTAAGTGGATAGCTTCGAGCTAGGATAAATCACGGTGTATACTCTCCTCTCTCTTTAACTTTAATTTGCATTTATATTTTTAGATTTCTTATTTAGATAAATTTGTTTAAGCTTCTATGTGAAAGAATTTTTATACACTAATGCACCCCCTCTTAGTGTCATATCCATCCCAATAATTGGTATTAAAGCGGGTCTCACAAGTAGATTAATTCCAACGAATTAAGTGAGTAAAGATCTTATATGACATACATGAAGCAAAACTCTTCCTCTTCTAGTCTAGAAGGTCACAACACACATAGAGCACCTTATTTTGATGGAAACAATTATTTGAATTGGAAGGTTAGAATGAGGCATTTTTTTAGAAGTGAAAATGTAGACTTATGGTTATGTGTTTCTCAAAAGACTACCTTACCTTCAAAGATGGTCGGAAATGAAGTAGTGCTTAAGGACGACAATGAGCTAAATCCTAAATAAAAGAGGTTAGTATCTCTAAACAATAGTGTTATGCATGTTTTATTTTGTGCACTAAGTGTAGAAGAGTTTAGCAACGTTTCCATATATGAATTTGCTTATGATATATGGCGCACATTAGAAATCCTACATGAAGTCACAAATCAAGTTAAAGAAACTAAAATTAACATGCTTACACATCAATTTGAATTATTTAAAATGACTCAAGATGAAAATATTACTTCATTGTATGTTCACTTCAATAACATTGTTAGTGCGTTAAAGGGTCTGGGTAAGACCTATTCCAATGTTGAGCTTGTTAGAAAAATCCTAAGGTCTCTACCAAACTCTTTAGAGCCCAAAGGGACAACAATACAAGAAGCAAAGGATCTCAACATTTTGTCACTCGAAGAGTTTATTGGTTCTCTTCTCACACATGAAATGGTGCTAAATGATACTCAAGAAGAAAATGCACCCAAAAGGAATAACATTGCTTTTAAGGCAACAAAGAAAGATTAAAGGGAAAACTAAGAAGCATCTTATAGAAGCGAAGAAGAAGAATCTATCACTCTCATCACCAAGGAGCTAAGAAAAATTATTTGAAGGAAAACTCCTATCTGCAAAGGTAAGTTCTTTTTTAAAACTTCTAATATAACATGTTTTGAGTGTGGTGAAAAAGGGCACTTTAGGTCGGATTATCCCTAAGCCTTTTCCTGACCCCATTATTTGGTGACATATGTAGGCTGATGGAAGTGGTTTCAAGGAAGGAACAGCAGGA
>JAOXYD010001365.1:0-15692 GCA_028565735.1 Pinacopodium congolense | reverse complement strand
CTACCCTAAAGATAGACTACATCCTCTCTCCAACTACTTGTTAGAAATTCACTAATAACTAATCTTACTTTAAATAGGTAAATATTAACCCTTACAACAATCTTATTTCTAAGGCCAAGAGGAACCTTTACAACAATCTTAATTTTAAAGCCAAAAGGAACCTTTACAATCTTACTTTAAGGTGAAGAGTAACTCAATATAATCTTATTCTAATGTTAAGAGAAACCTATCACAATCTTGTTTTAAAGTCTAGAGGAACATATAAATCTTCCTTTCCAATGGGCAAACAGTAACTCTTTACAATCCAATCAATTTGAACAATTTTTATCCCACATAGACAGCCCCTAAACCAAACCCCTTTGAGCTTTAACACAAGAATATATAAATTCTCAAACTTTGATCAAAATCAATCCAAGGAAGGGGCTCAAATACAACCAATGCAATGCTTATGCCTTATTTTATGTCAATGCATATATAAATTATAAAACAATCCAATTGACAATTAATGAATAACTCAATTCAAATCTTCTTTATCCTAGATAAAGAGCAACCTATCTAGTCTATTTTAAAGATAAAAAGTAGCCTATAATCCAATTAACAATTAACATAAATCAATTCCTCGTATTTAAGTAACCAAATACACCTTTAATGATATTTCTCTAAAGCTCATTCAATGTAATCAATTTTGAAAATTCTAGAGAAAATTAACCAATTTAAAAAGTCTCCTAACACATTCAAAGATCATAAACAATCAAGTTTATCCAATAAAAACACAATTTTAGAGCATCAATTGAATAGATTAAAATCAAGAACAAAACAAAAACTTTTAGACCTGGATAACTTTAAGGTAACCTAAAAATTTGAGCTCAAACACACAATATAATGGATTAAAATAAAAAAAAATTAGCACACCCCTAAGAACTTAAACAAACTAAAGATAGTAAATTTTTACACCAAGAAACTAATTAAAACCAAAAATCAAAGTGAACAAAAGGGCTACACAAAAACTAGATGATTATAAGTGTTTTATGTTCTTGGACCTTTAAAAAAATGTTTTGAGTGCTTAAAAATTAAAATAAAATGTTTGATGCACGCTTGAGACATTAAGAAAAATGTGTATGGTGATTTTTAATCCACAAAAATAGATTTTTAAGATGAAAATTGAAGAACACGGAAGGTGAACCAAAACAGAGACAATTTTGGTTTGTGTGTATTTTAATGTTTGAAATAAATGAAATACTAAAAATAAAATCAAATATACTCTTAATGAACTTTGTCTATGTCTAAAAAAACTAAAAACACAAAATTTGACAAACTAGAAATTGATTTAAAACAAGAAAAATGAAATTAAAAAAAGGGCAATAACAAAACTTTCAAACTTTGAGAATGAACACTTTGGTAGCTTTGATCTTTGATAAATTTGCCATTAAGACTGTTATGAAAGCTTTAGAACACTTATATATATTGCTAAGAGGTAGATTGGGATGTTAGAAATAAAAACTAGTTGTTTGGGTGTTAAAAAGCCATTGAAAACTAAAAAGAAACTAGCAGTTACGCATGACAGAGACCTATATTGTGGGTTTTAAGACTAATACGGTGCCTTCTAGACCATCGTATAGCTTTATAAAAATAGTGGAAATACAAGGGATTGGCAGACCACCATCTATGGCTTCTTAAACCTCCGTATATGTTTCAAAAACACATGAAAATGGTTCAAATCAAATCCAAATCTTTTCAAACGAATTTCCAACATTAATCAAGGCTTTAAACAAGTTTTAAAATATATATCAAGGCCTTTTCAATTAACAAAAATATCCAATTGATTCAAAATAAAATAAGTAACCTTGATTATGAAAACTTTTCATTCATAAACAACTTTAAAACTTTTCAAACAGTTCATAAACTATCCATAAACCAAAATTCATAACATAATAAGACTTAAACAAATTCAAACATGCTTAATCAACTTCAAGCAATATTTAAATCACTTTAAATCATCAAAAAGCATATACTAATACAAATCATCACATTACTTCTTGATTATACAACATACAGCTTATATTCCATTCTAATTTAATTCCTAACATAAAAAATGCCATAATCAAATTAAATTAATCACTAAAACCACAATTAAACTATTATATACATATATGAAATTAATCATGTGAAGATAATATGCAAATGTGAGAGCCCTTTTCAAGCATTGATTAAGAATCAAGTTTAGGATACTTACACATTAAACCCCTTTTCCTATACCTATCCAAACTTGATCTTCATTCTCTTAATCTTCACTCTTAATCATCACTTGATCTTCAATCCTTATTCATTCTTGATCATCAAATGCTTGAGCTCTTCTACCTTAGGTTCCATAAACATATTCTTGCACTTTAAACATTTACCTATCTTACAAATACATCAAAAATAAAAAATTAGTAGCAATAATATTTTGTAATCATCAAAACACATGATTGGAACCTCATTGGTTCAACATTGATGATTATAGTAGATTTACATGGGTTATGTTTCTTACTAGTAAGGATGAATGCTTTAAATCTTTTATTAAATTTGCAAAAATAGTTTAATTGAAAAAGACTATATGATTAATTCAATTAGAAGTGATCATGGTAGAAAATTTAAAAATAAATTGTTTGATGCATATTGTGTAGAAAATGTTATTTTTCATAACTTTTCATTCACTAGAACTCCTCATCAAAATGGAATTGTTAAAAGGAAAAATAGAACCCTACAAGAAATGGTTAGAACCACGTTGAACGAATATTGTGTTCCTAAATATTGTTTGGTGAAAGTTGTTGCATGTGTGTGTCATGTTTCCAATAAGGTCTACATAAGGCAGTCTAGTCCTAAATTATCCTAATCTAAGACTAGTACCCTTATGATCAACCAATCTTGGGTTAGTTCATTGATTTAAACCACATTGTTTATTGACTTTTCTAATAATCTAGGTAGAGACTGTTGGATCCTAGATTATCTGAAGGCAATATCCTAAGTGATCAGTTTTGGACAAGTATTAAGAATTCAAATAAACAAAGATTAATTAACTATTCATGCATTAATCATAAATTAACACAATTAACCTTCCATAAATAGATTCAGGATGATAATTTAATTGAAATTAAACATTAAGCACAATAATTAATCAGAGCATATGATAAATAAACTTTAAGCAACAATACTTTGTTTAATTTAACATAACAAAAATAATATAAGAAATTGAGAGTTTATAATGAACCAAATCACATCCCCAGATGATATTTTAACTCAGAACTACGTGACTACTGCTCCTGAAACTTTAAACGACCTGAAAAACTCAAATTACAAAAAAAAAAAGAAATGAAAAACAACCTAAGACTACTTTGATATGAAAATTAAGGTGTTTGATCCTAAAACTGATGCCTAAAACATATGGGAGAGGTCCCTTTATATAGGGATTGAGCAGCTGCAAGTGAAGGAAGAAGACAAGCTATAAATGTTGAAGAGTTAGGTCAAAAATGGATGTTGCAAGTGTATTAATAGCACCCCACCATCCAGTAACGACACCCTATTCATCAATAACGGCACCCTATTCAATGATTAAAGTGACCTTGGCAGGGGGGCCATTTTTTGTTGACTTTTAGTTTGACATTTTACAAAACTTTCATATTTTGACTCCAATCTTCATATTTAAGCTTCCTTACGCAAAGTAAACATAATAACACATAAATGGACAATTTAAGTACTAAAATAGGGTTAAATTAACATTAAATAACATCCAAAAATACTATAAATTTAACCCCTAACATCGTTCTTCTTCCTTCTATTATGAACTTAACACAATTTACTTATTATAAGCCTTCAAGTTAATGACAATTTGGTCTAAGTTTAGGGGGGTGATGGGCATGTTTTCTTAAATATTAACACACTTGATTTATTGTGAGTCCAATGAGAGTGACTTGTATATCTTATTTTGAAATGATTGAAATTGGAAGTTGACTGCTAATTGTTGTATTTTAATTTCAATGATATTTTTTATTTTATATACATTGACCAATTCTTGAACAAAAACCTTTTTTTGGTTTTGGCTTTTATTTTGAGTGAATTGCATGTGTTTTTGGTACCTTGGTGTATGATATCAAGTTTTCAAGTTCGTTGCATATGGATAATCATACAAAGTTGGAATAGATAGTATTTTAATGAATGAAAAGTATGCATGTGAGCAATAAAGTGTGCAAAAACATTCACTCTACGGACTTCATGTTGTAGTTCTTGAGAGTTGCTAATAGCCATTTGTAATTGAGGACTAATTTAGTAATAAGGGGTATTCATGGAAAAATGTTCACCTTTGCATTAAAAAGCTAGATGGAATTACAAATAACCTAAAAAAGGTTACTGAGTTGAGTAAACAGGTGACATTCACAATAAAATGTTTTCTTTCATGACAAAATGCAAATTAAAACCCAAAAAATTTGCCCCATATAAAATTTAAGATATTCTTTATGGTAATAATGGCATCCTTGAACACGTTTACAAGATGGTCTATACAAGACCACTTAGATACTTGATATTATACATTAAACGTTGCCTATTTACTAATAATGTGATTGTATATGTGAACAAAATTTTTGTCATGAAATAATTTTGATTTTAAACTAATTTAAAAGCATTAATTAATTTTTATTTTTACTTAATTAGCTTTTAACTCTTGATTGATTTCATTTTAAGTGGATGTTTAAGTCATTATTTGAGGATAAGTAATAGCTCAAATATGAGGGTATTTGATAACTTCTAAATTATATATATCTTAGGCATGGTTTAATGATTTTTGTATTGAGTTTGAGGAATAATCCATGTGAATTATTTGCATATTGAGTTAAATATGGAGATAAGATGTTGCTTATGTACATTGACTTTATTGTATATATTTTTTAGGACTTCGATGAGCATTTTCATCTAGATTTTGTTATTGAAAAAGATGTGGAGTTGATTTAGTATTAATAAACCATCAAGTAAGGAAGCTCTACACCAAAATTTATGGTTATAAGATGAGTGGAAAAGGAGTTTCAAAGAAAAGCCCGAAAGGAGATGAAAGTTGGAAACAACTTTGAAAACCATAACCTTGGACACACCTCAGATCTTAAGCCATGCTTTCTTTGCAAACAGAACCATAACATGACCTCATTTTTTAACTTAAGGGTAGTGATTAAGACCTAGAGTGGAATTCATCTTCTAAGGGATTTTTGCACAAGGTTGAAGGAGAAGAAAGGATTAAAATACATTAAGATTAAAGATCAAGATAGCTACTCACATAATAATCATCAAGAGCAAAGGATTTAATTCATCATGATCTTTCCTATTTCCTTTCTCTTTATGATTATTTTTGTGGCTCTTACAATGTTTTGGAACTAACTTTCTCTCAGAGAATTTACAGTGTTATGAACTAGGATGTAGTATTCATTGTTATTCTTGATTTAACATTAAATTTTTAGATTATATGTCTGATAGCGATTAAAGTATAAATATTTTAAGCATGATTAATTTCTTATTAGAAGAAGATTTTGATGCAACTTCATGTGATTTTCATGCAATTCTAGTTAAAATCTTTAAATGAGATGTTACTCATATGATTATCATGTATTATCACATTTCATAGGATTTTGAAGAACATTTTTATGCAATTTTAGGATTTCAAATGGTGTGGAGTTAATTTGGAGTCCAAGTACACCAAGTAAGGAAACTCCATTCCAAATTTCATAGGAAAGAACAAGTGAAGAAGAAGATATGGCAAGAAGACCAAAAATTGGCAATTGATGGATTTCCCAATAGGAGGCCACAACCTACTACCACAGAATTTACTACTTCAATTGCAACCATAAATAATATGTTTTTTCAGCAATTATATTTAATTGACATAAACTAACATTCCTATATAACAGCAATCTTTAAATATCCTTAAGTAAATAAAACAATCTAAAATAATTCAATGAAATGATGAATACAATTAAAAACACTCAAAAGTAGAGAAATAATTGCTTATGATCATGACAATAGCTCATTCTCTAAGATTTTACATGCATAGTCACCCAATCCAAGCTTCTTTGGTTTGCCTTGAAGTATTTTCCTAATGGATCTCTTTGCCTTCAACTCTTAACCATCAAAACCTTAAGGAAAGCTTGAAAAATATATAAGTGGCTAAGAAAAGAAACTCTACAAGAATGTTAAGCTTTCTCTTTTCAATATCCCTTGTGACTATTTAGGGTTAAGAAACCCTAATCGCCAAAGTTTTTGACAAGTGTTTCCTTATTAGCCTCAAACTCATCTCTTTCCACAGCTTTTCATTCCTTAAAATGAAACCTGATAGGAAGCAAAACAACACAATTCTGCATGGTTGTTATGTCTCTATCTTTACTGAATCAATAATAGTGGCATCTTAAACTATAAAGGCATCGTTGTCTCCTAATGTTATGCTTCTAACTTTAATCCAACACCACAACAATGTCTTTCTTCTAAACAAAATGACGTTGTTATTTAGGATCATTTTGCTTTTAAATCTTTCCTCCTTAAATTACTTCTTTTTTTATTTTGCTCCTTTCAAACTAAGAAATAACTAAACTTTTAAAAAACAAGAACTAGGAATTTTCTTAATTAGATATGGGTAAATTTTACTAATAAACACATTAATAAATTTATAAATTTTACCCATCATCAAATTCACTCACACTTAAGTGTTTGCTTGCCCTCAAGTAAACCAATTAATCATCCAAATCTTAAATAAAAAATAATTATAGGAAAGTTGGTAATCTCATCAAACATAATCATTGAAACTTCTTCGTTAGGCTTACAATCATAATGAATTTTCAAAATGTCATGTAACTAACTAATCATATTAAATTACAAGTAAATTTATTCTACTTTATACTTCTTCAAACTTCTACTTAAATAAAAAAAATTATATTCCCTGCATAAAATGAATATATGAAGTTACTTGCATCAACTTTCAAGCACGTTCATATTTATTAGTTATAATTTTAATTGTAAGCTTAATGATTTGGCTGAGAAGTCACCAAATATTTTTATGTGAAGGTAAACACTTGCCATGAATACCTCTAATTACTTAACTAGGTCACCATCATCAACTGGTTACTAACATTACTTTTTAACCTCAACCTTTTTATTAGTATAAACTTAGCAGAGTGAATTTATTTTACTTATTTATACATACATATTTTTTTTCAAAAAATTTTAATGATGAACATGTCTTCAACAAGTCATAATTACTCATGCATATACATTTTACATATAGAAAATCATAATGTTCATCAAGTATTCATCTTCCAAAGTCATAAAGTACATTAAACTCACCTGGTCATTAATACTTATAATTAAATCACATAAACATCTCATGTCACCAAAATGATCAAAAATTTAATGAATAATTTTAATAATATGCTCTCAAACAAAAAAAATTCCAAAAATTATTACCCATTTAAATAGTAATGATGAAAGTAATAAGCTTAGGATATTATATCAAATTTTCATAATCCCTCCTCGACACTAAACATAAACAATCCTTAGGGTTAAACAATGACAATTAAAAATAAGGGAAAAGGGATCAATGTGTAATGAAACTTCCTTGAAATAATTGTGGGATGAAGAGATATTTGATGAATAGCCAAAAAGTGTATATCTATTGAGCTTCATTTTAATATAATTAAAATTGGGGAACAATTAAAGCCTGGAGAAATAACTGAACATTATCATTAATAAAATAAACATAAAAACATAGAACATAAAATCAAAAACAAAATACAAGAGAGTAATTCTTAAAGTGCATCAGGGACAGTAAGGTTTAAGAGGTTAAAGGATTAAAGGTGATTATGTCTATATCCCTTTTCGAAATTATACCTTGTAAGAATGATTTTAAGATATGTCAATTAACCTTAAATGTTCCCAATTAAATATGGATGATCTTTATATCTCTGTGTGGGAAGGCTTGCTTCATCAAGAAGGGTTCATACCACCTAGACTTAAGTTTTCTGAGGAACAAAAGTAGGTAAGAATTATAAAGTAAGACTTGATCGCCTTTATGAAACTCCTTATTATTATGGATATGAGTATTGTTACTTCTTCTTTTTTATACCTTATATAGCAAAGAACTATCATATGATATAATTTTCCACTCATTAATCCCATCTAGTTAGAGTTTGCACTTCCCACCAATAAGTGTAGGGTCTACATTCAAATTCTTGACTACCTAATAGGCCTTGTGCTCTAATTCTATAGGTAGGTGATATGAATTTCCATAAATTACTTAAACGGGGACATAACTATAAGGGTTTTGTATATAGTCTTATAGGTCTAGAAAGCATCATCTAACTTGTCATACCAATCCTTCCTATAGTGCTCTATTGTCTTTTCCAAAATTCACTTAGGTTCCATATTAGTTATCTCCACTTAGCCACTAGTATGAGGAGGATAAGGGATGGTTAACCCATGTGTAACACCATAACGTTCAATTGTCTTTTCTAGTTGGGTATTACAAAGTGAGCTTCCTATCACTTATTAGGCTCTAAAAGCATCAAATCATGAAAATATCTTCTTGAGAAACTTTATTATTGCCCTAGCATCATTAGTGGGTAAAGCATACGTCTCTTCCTATTTCAAAACATAATTGATCACTACTAGGATATACTTATTATCATACTAATTTGGAAAGTGATGTATACACTTTATACCCTAAACATCAAATATTTCACATACAACAAATGTGTTTTTAAGGCATCTCATCATGTTTAGATATACTACCTATTCTTTGATTTTTATCACAAAGCATGATGTGCCTATAAGCATTTTAAAAAAGAGTAGGCCAGTAGAAACTTGATTCAAGTTCCTTTTGTGTAGTTTTCTTTTCACCTTATAGGGTCACAATGGTAATGCTTCAAAATGGCTCCAACTTCCTATTGTGGGTTGCATCATCTGATTATTTGGTTTGCATATATCTTAAATAAGAAGAAGTCTTCCTAAAAGTAATAAAAATTATCAAAAAAAATTATTTTATTGATATGTTAAACTTTTAATGACAAATTTAGTTACTAAATAATTGGTAATATGAGCAAATCGAGGTACTGCAATTACTTATGCTTCTAATGCATATACTTACTCATCGGGGAAGGAGTCATTAGGGAATTATTCAATTTCTCTTTTCAAATATTAAAAGTATCCAACATTCATCAAAGAAATGAAAAGGCACATATTCTTCAAGCAACATAGTTAAAGGCATGATTGTCTTGGAAAAATCTCTTACATTCCTACAATAAATTCTAGCATGATCAAGAAAACTTCTAATAGGTCTAACAAAGGACAGAGGTGGTAATTTGTCAATAGCTTCTAGTTTTAGCTTTATCCACCTATATCTCCTTGCATGAAACTTTGAATCCTATAATAGTGCCTATTTTATACATATTTTAGGCATTTTTATAAGATTTTAAGGTATTTTCATATGAATTTAATGATTAATTGGTTAAATTTTGAATAAGATGTTGATCGTGATGATTTTAGTAAAAATGTATGTTTTTATAGATCTTGGTTATCATTTTGATGCATATATAAAGTTGGACAATTTGTAGAATCAAAAAAGAGAAAGAAATTTATCAAGTTAGCCAGTTCCAAACCCTAGATCAAGGCTATGGAACAAACCATCAAAAGTTTCAAGGGGAAATGCATTAAAGAGAAGTGTCTAGGGAAGATCAAGGTTAGAGTCATGGTTATGATTCTAGTCTTGATGTTGCCTACCCATAATCCATGGCTAGTCCCATGGTCATGACCTTGGTCATGGGACTATAATCTAACTCCTATTGAAGGACAAAGTTAGGTCTTTTCATAACTTTTGATCCTCTAACTTAGAGTTGTTACCAAGAGACCAAGAGGTAACCTTAATCCATCATTAGTAGTTTTTGGGCAAATTGAGTTAGAAGAATAAATCAAAACATTAAGATTGAGAGATCAAGATTGAAATATTAGCAATATACATAATTTTTTTGAAGATTTAAACATCATAAGAATGAGAAATCCTCTTGTCTTTTATGATTATTAGTGTTTCTTTTATTATGTTTTCAAAATTAATTCTTGTAGGATTTAAAAGTTTATAAACCTTAAGATGTAGGGTTTATTTTCTTTTGAATCAATGTAAAAATTTCCATATTTTAACTTAGATTTATCTATTGATATAATAAGTTGGTTTGATTTCTATATGAATGTAAGAGTTAATTATAATATTTTATTTCTTGTACTTAGATCGAGAGTTCGTCTATATGAATAGATCAACCCATAAGTAATGAATCTTATATAAAGATTTAAAGATATATAAGATTTTCGGATTAGTTATGAATCTAATCAAAACAATAGGTTCCACATGTCATAATAATGCTTCCAATTAAGGTGTTAATTAAGAAAACAAGAGGATATGAATTATATAACTTGAGATAGAGTATAATTAACTTTAGGAATCCTACAATCCAAGTAAACTTGGAAAGAAATTTGAATTAAAGTTAAATAATGAACATGAATATATCTTAGAAGGATTAATTATCTAACTCATAGCTTCGTTAATTAAATCTTTAAACTAGTGAGTTTTCTTTGGATTGATTAGTTAGTTATTTGGTTTAAATTAGTTAATTATAAAATCATTATAATTGGATAGGTTAGATAATAGGGAGAGGGAAATTACTAGTAGTGCATTGTAATCCTCGGGGGACGACAATCTAGACCCTTATTACCTATATAATGATAAGATAGGTACACTTACCTATGAATGGTTTTAGTATTGTTAGATTGGAGATTTCAAATTTTATTTTATTTAAAACTTTAGGACAAAAAAGGCCCATCAAGCTTAGGCGTCAATGTTGAGAATTGTTAGTGGATATGTGGAAATTCTAATCATTGTTAGACTAATTATTTTTCTTTTCTTTATCTAAATCATACTTTTGATTATTTAAATTTTATTTTCTTGCTATTATTTGTTGATTGATTACTCATAAATACCAACTTGTTTTATGCTATACTGCAAGTATTCGGGTAGTAGAATTGTAGTCTAATAGATATTGTCCCACAAGGATTAGGATTAGTCACTAATAATTTAAGCTACACTTTGTTTTAGGCACAAAATCAAGTAGCAATAACTAAAAGTAAACTAGAATAAAAAAAACCTATCAAATTGATGGATGATCATTATTTCCACCTTTGAAACCATAAAAACTTAGTTTTTGGCTTTTGGGGTAAGTCTCTAATGATTTCTTGATGTTTCATAGGGTTTCCAACCCTTAAATATGTCCAAAACACTTTTAAAAGCCTAAAAACACATGAAAATTACATGTTGTTACAAGTGTAGCTGCCCACGATTGTAAAGCTTCACATTCATGGACTGGAGACAACTCCACTCTATACCATGATCGTAGATAGGCCACGATCATTGATTGTTGGTAGCCTTGTTTGTGTCATTATCTTCACTCTTTTGCTTCCTATTTCAAATCCAAATGATAACACATTAATCATCCATACTAGTAAGGTTAATTCATGCCTAGTATCATTACAAAACACTCAAAACACTTAAATAATAACAACAACATCAAAAGAATATAAATCTAAGTCCTACATATATCATTATTCTCCTAAACATTCAAATTAAAATACTTATCAACTAAGAAAACATAACCTAGAGCACACTTATCAATTAGAAGATAGTTGGGCATGATCGATGGAAATTCGTTATGATATCTACGTGTTTTCATTATTATATTTGTTTAATTATATTATTTAGTTAAGCATAATGAATGGAAATTTTTTATGATATTTGTGTGTTTTCATTATGATGTTTGTTTACTTATAATCTTATTTTTTACCTTTTTAATTATCCCAAAAAGGGGGAGAATATGAATGTGATATTATGTTTTTTGTAGGGGAGTTTGATTTTTAGACAAGTTATAATGCATAAACTTAGGGGGTCATAGACTTTAATCAATTTAAAGGAAGTTTGTAAATTTGATTTTTAAAATTTTAGTTCAAACAATTTGAATATTTTGAAGTTGCTGCTATATTTTAAATTTAGAGATTTTAAGATCATATAATTTGAATTTGTTGAAGTTATTTCTACAATTATGATTAATTTAAGGGAGTAAGTAAATTTTGATAATGAAGAGTCTTAGATAAGCAATTGTGGTATTTTTGTGAGACTGTGTTTGAAAATTTGTTGTTTTGCTACTTTTGGCATTATATAAAAGGAGAGTACTTTTAAATAATGGTTAAGTGTTTTTAAGTAAATTTAAGTGGTATTGGGTACTCAGGTGTTTTTTTTGAATTTATGGTATATCATATCACATGGTTTTATCATCATTAAAAAGAGGGAGATTGTTGAAATAAGAGTGATTCCCCCTAGTTTTCATGGTGGCAAAACATCTTCCTATTAACGATTTTATTGTGTTTGGTGTTTTCGAAAGTTAGGTACGTTTAAAAAGTATTTAAAAGATGTGTTTTTTAGTCTTAATGCCTAAAATAGAGCATATTAAACAAATGAAAAGACTCAAGGATGAAGACTAAGATAGTAATTTGAATAAGTTTAATATTGTAACTTTTTATGTAAGTCTTACTTAATCTTATTTGTATGCTTGAAGGGCTCGATTCATGAATAAGTGTAATCATGATTAGTTTGTGTATTTCATAAGCAAGAGAAATTATGAGGAGAATAGTTTTAAAATAAACCTCTTAATATATAAAAATAATTATGGGAATGTTTTTTATGTATGTATGTGTTGAGAAAGTGTTTTCAAATGTTGTGAATTGTTTTGGAGTGATTTGGATGTGTTTGAATTTTTTTTTAAATATAAAAAATTAGTCTGTATGGGGATTAGTCGATCAAAGGGCTTAACTAGTTGACCAGTGTGCTACTGGTCAATTGATATATAAGACCGATTGACTCATGGTTGTATGAAAAGGGAAAAAATATCTAGTTTTCAATTGTTTAATGAAATTAAATGATACCTAACAATTACAAATAACTAGTTGAAAATTTTTCACTATAAATAAGTGCATTAAGTAATGTATAAGGCATCCAAGTGTAGAGAAACAAATACAAAAGTGGATTACAACATTTAGAGTGAAAATTTTGGTTGCGTTTTAGTGTGGTTTTAAGTAAGCTTTTGGGCATTTGTCCAAGTGATGTTGTGAGCCCTCTTTAAACACTTTATAAGTCAAGTGAGATAGCTTTTCAAGGTTATTTTTTAGAAAGTATTACTTGTAAAATTGTGAAAGTGTAAAGGTTACCCTAGAGCCTTTGGAAAAGGGACTAAGAGTTTATAAGTGATATTGAGATAGTGAAATATCTAGTAAGGTGTTAAGAGTGGACATATGTATGGAGCTAAATACCAAACCACCAAAAAAAAATTTAATTCCCTTCTTACCCTAATCTTTTAATTTCAAGATTATTTCATTACATATTGTTTATATTATTTATTAAGCTTTCATATAAGTTTTAAAGTTTTGTGTATTTAGGTATCAGAGACATAGAAAATTTAAAGAATTTGATTCACCCCCTTTTAGGTGCTAATTAGGACCAACAAATTCTAAACTATTTCTATCATTGGATACCTTTTGGGCTCTAAGTATGATTTCAAATTTTTCATTGCCCTTTGTAAATTTTGCTAAAGACTTCTTTAGGGCTTTAAATTTCTTCTTTAATTACTCAGTCTCATTCATCAACTTCTCCATATCATCATTTTAAGCATCATTCAAATTACCAAATTCTATCATGCTATACCATTCACTTTTTAACTTCTCATTCTCTAGAATGCATTCATTCAAAAACTTTAATGTTTCCTTGTATTTGAAAGATATCTTCTTCCTTTAGAAGGAAATTTCTTTTAGACATTTTACTAATTCGTCATTTGTCAATTCTTCATCCACATTATCATAATCATCACAATTATAAGAACAAGAAGGTTCCTTATCCTTTAAGGCCATAAAGTACATGTTGGCTACGTCCTCTTTATACCTCTCACTTTTTATGAATCATTAGTATCATCTCATGTTACAGCCTTCAACACATTCTTCTTCATGTTTTACCTTTTCTCCTAACCTTTTTTTCATTCTTCTCATTTTCTTTAAGAAGGGGACATGTTGATGGGCACTTTCATTCATTTTGAATGCATATTTTATTGTAATTTTTGCCCATTTGAAAGTTGAATCACACCAATATGAAGTTATTTGTGATTATTTCAAGTGTATGATCTATTAGAAGCAAGTTAGAGGAGATTTGAGCTTAATTGGAGCAAAATGAGGCAAGAAGTATGGGGGTTGCTTATTACCTTCAGTCGATTTGCCGATCTCAGTATTTGGTCGATCGATGTTTTTTATTCAATCGACCGAACCATCGATATTAGTCGAACAGTCCTTAGTTTTAATGCATTCAGTTGACCAAACCATCTACATCAGTCGATCGAACTTGGCATCTAGCATTTTAACTCTTGTGTTTCATGCCTTCGACAACGATGTTTCATTAAAAGGCCATAGTACCCTAGAGTATTTAAGCAATAATCCAAACACCGCCAGGGATATGCATTCATACACAAATAGTGATATACATTCAAAGAGTAGAGTGACGCCACTACAGACCAGTGAGTTGGTGAACATCCAGCATCATTTTCAGCTGCAGTTTTCTTCTTTTCTAGCACAAGACCATAAAGCCATTGGAAGGAGATGGTTGAAGCTCTTTAATCCATCCATTTGGCTATTGTTTTAGTTTATTTCTTCATATTGTTCTTAATATTTCTAGATCTTTCAACAATTTAATTGTTATGCTTTTGTCTTTATGTGTTTAATCTTTGGAAAAATTTTGTTTTGTCCATATTTTGATTTTATAACTTAAATCTATGTTAAATTGTTGTAATATGTGATTTAATCAATGGAAACATTAGTTTTGACCATGACTTGTGATATATTGATGAATATGTGTGAGTAGGTATGTTTGGTTGAGGTTAGTACCAATATTAGATTAGGATATATTTTTGTGATGATGATTCTTATTTAATTCAATGCTTATTAAGCCTTGCTTAGCTTGATCACCTAGGTTAAGGCCTTAACCAATTGAATGTCTTAATCATTGATGTTCAATTTCTGGAAAACCAATTAAGTAATATACTTGAGACTAAATGTAAACCAACCTTAGGATCTTGTGTGAGGGTACCTAAGATTAATGGATTAAATTTTAGGCCTCTTGAGTTTAATGCTCCTTATTCAAATTTATCTAGGGACCAATTAGGTGAATTAAGAATAAAGAAGAAAAGGAATATCTAGGAAACTTGGGTATAACTTGTTTAAGTGAGGTAGATCATGAATCTATGCACTGTTATCACTTTTAAGAGCCTAATCCAATTAAAGTCAGATATCTCAGCCATTTGTCTATCATTTGATCTAGTTCATTACGTTTAGTTCATATCTTACATCTTGAATATTTTTCTTATCTCGCTTACCTTGTTTTTTTTAGTTAATCTTTCAATCAATCAATTCTTGATCTTTTGAGTAATTCTACATCGTTTAAGTTAATTAACTTGCGTGTTGGAATCCCTTGGGTACGATACTCAGTTCTTACCATTTTATTTACTACTTGTTGATGAGGTACGCTTGCCTCTGAGTTTGACTAGGATAGCATT
>JAOXYD010001355.1:0-15693 GCA_028565735.1 Pinacopodium congolense | reverse complement strand
AATCTGAGATCACTCTCATCCATCGTGAGCTTACTCATGTGAGGCGTCACCTTGATGAGCATTTCACCGAGCTTCACTAGCATTCTACTGTACTTCGTGAGCAAAATGCCTTGCTACTCGAGATTCTCTCTCAATTTCCTCTACGACCTCCTTTAGATCTTTAAGGATATTTTTGTTATTTTTTATTGATGTATAGATGCCACTTTTTGATGTTTAATACGTTTTTGCTTAGTTATGATATTTCCTCCTTCTTATGAAGGCTTTTGCTATATTCTTATTTGAAAATCGCTCTCTTTCATGTTGCCATCTTACTTATTGTTTGATATGTCTTCTGTTTATACTTTGTGCTCCCTTTTAGTGATTCCAAAAAGGGGGAGATGATTGTGATATTATATCATTCATATGTTGAGGGGGAGTTGCTATTCTTTGATATATGATTATGATTATCCTATGATTTTGACATGTTTAAGGGGACTTTGTGTCTTGCTTAATGTTTATTACATTCATAATATCACTTAATTTTGTCAATACAAAAAATGGGGCAATTGTTTAACTAAGGATGGTTCCACCTTATTTTGGTAATGACAAAACAAATTATATTAATAATGCTTATAATTTTGAGTATGTTGAAAGACTAGTTGGATAAAGCTTGAGCTTGTTCATTTAAAATGTCTCGAAATTAGAAATAGAATAATCACATGAAGACTTAATCTTGAAGAAATAGTTTTTAAAATAAGTTTATGTTTTGATTAATGTAAACTTTGCTATCTTTTTGTTTGGTTTGTTCAAGAGGCTTATAATTTATCATTCATGTAAACGTATTTTAGAATATGCATATAGGTGTACAATCAAGAGGTTTATCTGGTTAATTTAATCGTACCCTCTTGATGATTATCTTAATTGGTTAGGATTGTATGAACCTAAGATAATAAATTTTTTAAAAGAAAGATTTGAAGTTAAGTTATAATCGAAAGAGTACTCGTTGGTTTTGATATAGTTTGTCTAAATGAGTTCAATCGGTTGATCGAACTCTAAGTAAAGGACTATCGGTTGACCGAATGAAGGAAGATTGACTGAAATAAAGACAAAGGTTTATCGGTCGATCCAATGGTGCTAAAATTACGGATAAATATATGATTAACCAGATTAAACAACGGTAAAATATTTAGTTATTTTCTGTCTGTTGGACAAAGGATATTAAGACCGTTATATAACATATATGTTGAGTAGTATAAATAAATCTTCTTATAACGTGAAAAAATAAAGAAGAGAAGGTTTTTAATGTATAAGTATTTTATCAAAATTGAGTAAAGATGATCAAAGTAATTTTCTATTACTCTTGTAAGTTTTTGAGAGGTTATTCTTGAGTATAAGAAAAGAAGTGAGTGAAAAGGTTTTCCTTTAACCTATGAAAAAGAATTGTAATTGAACGATATTATCTTGTTGAAGTTGCAATAAGAACCAAATCTCAATAGTGGTGTTGAGGACTAGAATAGGAGCAAGTTAATAGCTCTGAACTAGAATAAATTCGGTATCTTTCTCTCATCTCTTACTATTTATTATTCCACACTTATGATATTTGCTTGATTAGGTGAATTTGTGTAAATTGTCTAAGCTTCTGCATATATTATTGTATTTAATCTGTAAAAGAATTTTTTTACTAATTCACCCCATCTTAGTGTCATAACAAACTTAAAACTTATGATATGATAATTGGTTGGAAGATAGCCCACTATATCTTATTTCGAAAGTTTTCGACCTTTAAAATCTATTTCTTTGGCATGCCAAGGTTTCTATGATCATATTTGACAATGAATGGATTTGTACTATCAAATGTTCAAATGCCTTTGCCTTTTATCTAATCACTCCTTCAAGAAGAACGTTATCGATATGGTACCTTTGGTCTCCTAGTATCATATGGTTTGGAATAAGTTTAATCCTGCTATAGTGCACTTCATCATGTGGCTAGCTTGTTAGAATAGACTATTGAATTTTGATAGACTTAGATGGAGAGATGATCTAGAGAGGGGATGTGCCCTTTTTTCAGGAAGTAGGGGAATCGGTTGACCGTTTCTTTTTTATATGAAGTTATTCTTTATGATCTGGATGGTGCTTCAGAATTTGGTCTCCTTTTCTTGTGCAGCATCAACATGGCTTTCTTTGTTAGTGAGGATTAAGGCTCCTAGTAGTTTCACTTCCATTGATAAGGAAGCATTAAGATGTGTAGGGTTATGTTTGGTTTACTTGATATGGAGAGAGCGTAACAATAGAGGTAAATCTAGAGAGGAGGAAACTTTTGTCTGTGAAACTCTTTAGTGGATTAGGGGGTGGTTATAACGCATATAGAGGGTGTAGGTCTGTCAAGGGCCTTAGGGATGCATGGCAGATATAAGGCTGAAGTTGTGGTAGCAAACTCACACTGGATTCCTTACTTGTTCCTTGCTTTTATTGTCCATTTGGAGAGTGAAACTTCAGAGTTGCTAGATGTGAAGGCTGCCTTCACAAGGTTGTAGTGGTAGAGACAAATGTGTTTTTGAATTGGTATTTGTTGGTCTCTCTTTTATTCTTGTTAATTCTTCTTATTTGTAAGTTCCTATTTAGTCTCTGATTTCTATGAATCTCAGCTTATTTATGCTACTTGCTACCCTTTGGTTGTTTCAGCTTACTCTTTCGATTGTGTTGGATTGGCTTTCTTTGTAATTTCTACTAGTTGTACGGTCTTTGAGGTTAGATATTCGTGTATATAGTCTTTTTTGGGTACTATTAATTTAATCTAATTTAATTTAATTATCAAAAAATCAAATATATATTTCATTTGACTACTTTATATTTTTCTCTAAATTTAAAATAATATATGAGAAGTATTTCTGTTACTTTTTGTCGTTTAATATTGTTTAGGTAGTACCATTCTCGAACTAATATTGAAATTTGTATTTATTTATCAATTAACACTTACTTAATAACTAAGTTTAAAATTATTAGAACATAATTTGTGTTATGATTATGTGTAATTATTTTAATAGAAACTTAAGAATTAAAATAAATTATTTATAAGTGTTTATTTCACTTTTTTCTCACTTTCATTTTTGTTTTCTTTTATCAGAACATCCGTAATTCTATTACCAACCTAATTTGAACCAAGTAGTTCTAGGGAATTTGTTTCAAAAACTTGTCTACTTCATATACAAGACAGTGAAGCATATGACATTCATATATATATATATATATAAGGATAAAAAATTTTCATAATACCAACTATTCTTTGTCAAATTATGGAAAAAAATTCTGACAGGGGACTTATTTATCTGAAAATGATATGTTAAGTTAACAACAAACAAGATCTATAAGGCACGGGAGGCTACTTTTTAGGACTATGATGTGGAAAGTATATAATAGAGGTCATTGTGATGCAAGATGATGACTTAAGCAATGTCGTGTTTAGGAAATCTGGAAGCTATAATTCAAGTGAATTTAATTAAAAATTCTAAAACAATGTGAAAATTATTTCACATGGCAAAGAACTAAAATTTTATAACCTACAAGGTGGACCTGTCTTCAAATTGATTAAAGATTTGAAAGAAAACCACAAAAATAATCATGTCTTTTTATGGCGACACAAGTTGCTTTTATATTTCGCAGGCTGTTTTAAACAAACTTAATCGCATTTTAGTTACTCCTAAAATTTTGGAATGGAGACATAAATTTATCCATCTGAACACACTAATCAATTGAATAATCGCCTAGGAAGAAATTACACCTTACCTTTCTAGATTACTATAAGACATAATCTATTCAGCTTCTTCCTCACAGTGTAGTAGTGCCCTTTCTTGTTCATTTGGAAATTGATTAATGTCATTTTATCAATAACTTGATATCAAATTCGTGTCAAAACGGTAGCGAGAGGCTTTATTAGATATATTAGATATGACGACAACATATTAACCGTTGTTAAATCACAAGTACAATAGATACAAATTATAGACTAAATAATAAAAGAATACATAAAAAAGATACCTAATGAGGCGGATCATTAGTGTTGTTGTGGATGATTTAATCAAGGAGGATGCAATGTCAACATCCACATTCAATCTCAACATAATTGATGTTAATTTCAAGGATTATAATAACTTAATTTCGACATAGGTTTCAAATTTATTGCGTATGTCATATTTCCTTCTCTCTTTTGATTGATTAAAATTTTAGAAACTTGGGATTTTTTAATTAAAAAAATTAAATTAAGAAGAAAGCCAGCTAAAGGCAAGGATAAGAAAATATAAGCTTGAAATTGATACCAACCGTAGCTACAGAAAACAATGAAGTTAATACTACTTCCACTTGAAGGAATAAACAAATATAAGAAGGTACGAGGAATCATTAAAATCAATAAACAAATATAAGTTAAGACAGAGAAGGTACAAGGAATCATTACAATCGTCAACCTCCTGCTAATTATTAAGTTAAGCCACCAACCTTTCATTTTGTTATTAACGTTTGTCCTATCCACTGACAGAGTTGTGTCGTGTCTCTTTTCTAAAGTTTCTTTTGAATAGCAAACTAGAAGATAAAACTTACTTTGGAAAATGTTCAGCAAACTAGAGAAAATTTCTCATTTGTGCCTCCAATCATTTGAATGCAGCAAGTGTTAATGAATTTCTCCGAAACCTGTAAGGTCCAAATTATACGTCCTCCTTAAAATCATCTAGTTGGTAGTTGGATGTTGTTCGTATATAAAATTAATTTAAATAAATCTATTTTTTTTGACACACTAAATCACAATTAATAATTTTTTGACAAGTGTATTAGTCACAACAAATAATATAATGAAGTATTTTTAAAATTTCGAGTATCGATATCACAAGAAAGAATTTATTATATAAGTATTAAGTCAATCACATTACAATTATTTAGAAGAATTGCAATCTAATTAATTAATTAAAATCTAAAAAGCCTTCAATCAATTGTAAAAAAAAATTCAGGATTGCATTTCTTAATTTATTCAATTTAAGGTTCAAGTAGTTAATGATTTAATTGATTTAGAGTTTATGATACCTAATTTAAGGTATCTTTACTAAATCAAAACAGTACTATAGTTAAGTTACTGTCTTATCTCTTTTAATTATATCCTGAAGTTTGGTCATATATCAAACTTAGTTTATAGGCTTAAAGTTCAAGCAGTCTAATCATAAAATTCCCTATTTCAAGGCTAGTACTCTCATGATTAATTAAAGTTTGGTCATACACTGATTTAAACTACATTGTTTATTGATTTATCAAATAACTTAGGTAGATTTCTCAGATTCTAGATTATCCAATCGCTTTATCTTAAATGATCAAGTTAAGACAAATATTAAGCATTTAATAAATAAATATTAGGTCGCTTAAATACCAATTAACACATTAAAATAATTTGACTTAACTGAAAATTAATATTAAGCACATAAATTAATTAAAGAACAAGAAATAATTAACTTAAACAAAATAACTTTGAATAATTAATAATAATAACAATATAAAATAAAATTAAGAGTTAGATGTCACCAAATCACATCCCGAAATAATGATCTAGCTCTAAACCACATTTATGCAGCCTCTTGAAGCCTTAAACAAACCTGAAAACTCAAATTACAAAAGATTGAAATTAAAACCAACTAAAAACAACCTAACCTAACTTTGATATGAAAAACTAAGAAAATAAATGAGTTTCTATCCTAAAAACTGATGATCCTACTACTTGGAGACGTCGTCTTCTGACAGAAAGCAACTATAGTATAAGCTAGCCGAAATTGTTAAAGAAGTTGATGAAAAATGCATCTACGGATGCTCAACAGCGATTGAGCTGTAAGACAATGGCATCATTAAAGAGCAGCGGAATGACCGTTGATGTCATGATTTAGCATCCTTCAAACGTGGGATAGCTAGACCCACGTTGAAGGTTTGGAACTTGCTAGTTTTTCCTTCTTTTTACATAATTCTCTAAGTATTCACATCAATCAGTAAATTAAATATTTTTAAATATAAATTAAAAATTCAAGTACCAAAGTAGGGGTAAATATACAACAAATAATATCTAAAAATACTATAAATATGAACCCTATCATTGGGAAAATTTTTCTTGGTGCTAAATAAATACCTACTTTATAGAAAAATATTTTATTAAAATTATTATAGAATAAAGCTCGCTAGAGTATCCAGAGAGAGCCAAGCTTTTCTCTTGTTTTCGATTATAAATTTCATTGCATGTCTTAATTTTGTCCCTTAGGTTAAGTATTTATCTTAAGGACCATGTAAATATCTTATATAGATTTTATTAACCAGAAACACTTACCTTTCAAAACTTTTGAGCAACCTTCTTTAGGCTTTTACCCCCAATAATTAATCATTAGTAAATAATTTCAATTTGTGTGTACATAGAACTATCCTATTCGTTACCCTTATAGATCTTATTTCTAGGCCTCCTTCCTATTTTAGCAAACATATATCAATCCATTTTATTTTGGCCTTACATATAACTAATCTATCACCTTGTACATAAAAAATCATTGTATTGACACCTCTCAAGTACCCGTATTTCTCCTTCTTTCTATGCATATATAATGTTGGATTCTTCAAATTATGCTTATTGAAAAAAATAAATTAAAATTAAAGAAATGATGGCGTAACAAGCATACCTTTGAGGTAAACAAAATTTTAACACCAAATGCAATCTAAACAAATTTTGTCCCCAAATGGAATTCCTTTTAAGATTCTTTATAGAAGGGATGCTCCTAGCCTACATTTGTTCATTCATGAAGAGACAAAAAATGTAGAGCTGGAAGTACAGTTGCTGGAACATGATGAAATACTGAAACTCCTACAAAAAAATCTTCTTAAAGCCTAATCCAAAATGAAGGCTTAGGTTTATTCAAAGTGAAGAGAACTTTCTTTTAACGAAGGAGATGTCATCTATCTTCACATATAACCCTTTTGGCAACTTTCGTTATCTAAAAAAAGGTATGGAAAGCTCTCTCCTCACTATTTTAGGCCATATACTATCCTTCGTTGAGTAGGGCCAGTCACATATGAAGATTTAAAAATATATCATATTTTCATATATCTATGTTGAGCCTATCTAAGGGTCAACTGCCAACCATAGCTCATGCTACCTTGCCTATTTCTAACAACTAGGAACTTACCTTAACACCAACTAAGGTGTTGGATCATTGATTGGTGAAACATTCAAACAGTTTAACTCTTAAGTTATTAGTGGAATGGCTTAATTAATGGTGCTAAGAAGTTTCCATTTGAAGCTAAGCTTGGCTAAGTCAAAAAAGTTCCTGTTAGAAGTAACTAAGAAAAATGACATCATGTTCAGATAAAATAAAATAGGGTGCGCCGTGTAAACAAACAATCACCTTACAAAATAAATCAACTATTGAATTCGTAGAAAGGGTTAGATAATAACAGAAAATGATTGTATTTTTTGAATCTATCAATAACCATCAAAATAGTGTCATATCCTCTTGATTTCAGAACGCTAGTGATGAAATCTAGAAAAATATCTTCCCACATTCATTTTCGCACTGATAAAGGTTATAGCAAACTTACTAGTGCTAATGATTAATATGTATTTTTCTCGTAAACATGTACTTTTGCATATATATTTTCACATCCCACTTCATATGAGGCCAATGGAAACATGAAGTAACTTGCTTGAGTGTTTTGAGATATCCTCTATGTCCTTTAACCAAAGAATCGTGGGATTTAGCTATGATTTTTTTAAGAAGGCTAGAATCATCTAATATAACCAACCGATTTTGATTAAAAAAAATTTGTTTTCTACCACATGGAAGCTAGGATGAGAGTTAGGATCTTTTTAAGAGCTTTAATAATGTTTTAGTATAAAGTTCTTGGCTTAATGCATCGGGTAAATGCTGGAAATCCTTGTTGATAAGCAAGGCAAGAGAAAGAAAATCTATATGTTGCGGTTTTTTAGATAAAACATCAGCCCTTTGATTTGTTTTTCCAGCCTTGTATAATATTGTGAAGTTGAAAAGGAAAAGTTCCAAAATAAATCTTTGTTGCTCCTTTGTGGTGACCATATTAACTCAAAAGATATTTGGGGCTACAATGGTCAACGCTTCCATTTTTGCTAAGCTAAAACCAATGCCAATAACTCTCTATCATAAGCAGATGTATAATGATTAGATAATTAGAAATCCTTACTAAAATATGGCAAAGGATGTTGTAATTGCATTAGGACAGTACCCACTCCCTCTGCTAATGCATCACAATCAACAATAAATGGCTTAGTGAAATGAGGCAATTCCAAAATTGGAATTGAAGTCAATGTCTTAAGCCTTTAGAAAGAAAAAACTTGCATCTTTAGATCATTAAAAAGCATTTTTCTTTGCCAAGTCTCCTAGCAGTCATGCAATCTTTCCATAATTCTAAACAAATATGCAGTAGTAACCTATGAGTTGTAGAAAGCCTCTCAATTCCTTGACATTCTTGGTATTAACCATTCTTAGATAGCTTGTACTTTTTCAAGGTCAACACTAACTCCTGCTTTGCTAATCACATAACCCAAAAATTGAATTTAAGGTTTCCCAATTTAGAACTTCTTGGCATTGGCATAATAACAATGGGTTTGTAACAGATCAAAAGTCAATGTGAGGTAGTTGATATTTTTCTCCATATTTGTGTTGTATATCAAAATGTCGTCAAAGAAAACTAGGATAAATTTGCAAGGTAAGGGTGAAAGAGCTCATTCATAACAGCTTGGATGGTTAAAGGGGTGCTAGTAAGACCAAAAAGGCATTAAAACGAATTCATAGTGGCTTGAATATATATGAAAGGAAATCTTATAAATATCTAGGGGCGGGAATCGAATTTGATGATACCTTGAGTGTAAATCAATGTTGCGTTGGTTAAGTGACTCAGAAACTTTTAACAAATTTTAAACGATTTTACTTTGAAAATCAACGAAATTTAAGCAAGTGCACATATTGAAAAAGTAATAAAGTAGAGTAAATTTAAGACTCTAGATATCAAACCCATGGGGAAAAAGGCTTAATTACTAGGTTGATTAGATTACAATTATTTAGGAAAATCCAAAAAATTTAATTAAAACCTTAAAATTGCTAAACTAGTCTAATTTGGTTTAAACATTTTGAAAATGATGTTTAATTGCTTTAAAAAATTTCTAAAAATGACCAAACATGTAAATTAGCTAAAGATTAGGTGATTGATGATTTAATTGAGCTTTAAACACATTTAAGGTCTAGTTAGAGTTTCTTCACAAAATCAAAACAAAGCTATGGTTAAGACTTTGCTTTTTCTCTATTAAACCTTATTTAAAGTTTGATTATGCTTCAAATTAAGTAAATAGGATTTAAGGTCAAGACGATAAGTTCTGGACTTTCAGTCTTAGATCTCTGAATCTCACAAAAAATCCAATTTTGGTTATTAAAAGATTAATTTGTGTTTCTTATTGATTTTTAAGATTATTTCTCAAGCTTAACTTGTCTTAACTCTAATCCTAGGTGGTCAACCCAAAATCAGATCTTTTAAACCTTCAATAAACAAAACTCAAACCCTATAACATGTATTTAAGTTCTATGAAATCATACAAACAGCAATCCTTAGCAATAAAAATGATTTGTCCACACATTTTTGTCAAAACATACAAGATGAACACTTTACACAACATCCCTTGATAGATTAAAAAATATGAGTTATAAAATAAAGTTTAGAGATTACAAAAATATCCAAGAAAGCCTGTTGGATGTGTCTTGAACTTCCAACTTGATTTTGGACCCTAACAAAGCTCTATTTCATTAAGATCTTACAGAAAAATCAAAGCATATTCATAGATATGAGCATAAGCATAAGAACTTTGATTAATATGAACAGTGGAGTAAAACAAATGATAATTTGAGTTAAGAAACCTACTTGGATGATTCTTAGATTCAGATATAAGTCTTAACAATAAGCTCCAATATCCAGAAATTCAGAAAACAACATACAATACGAATACAAAGTGTTTGAAGCCTATATGTTACAAAGAACAAAGAAGAGAGAAGGAAGAGTGTCTCTCTCTTTTTCTAGATCTGAATTTTGATTCATTTCTCTGTAAATTTGTGTTGTTTTTTTTTTCTATTTTTACAGCTTCAGCAACCTTCCACATGTGCTAGAAGACAAAAGCATTGATGGAGATCACGCCCAAGCCGTAATTTTGGAGATTTAAAGCTGATATTGTTGACTGACTCTATCAACGGCTTGGTGAGATGATTTATAATGGCATCCTATAGCCCAATGTTGATAGACGCATACTGAACTCATCAATGGCCCCATGCTCATCTATTAACGTGACCTTGGGAGGGTGATATTGATAGTATGGAATAAGGCTTTTTCTTCCAATTTTTTCTCCAATCTCTATCTTCAACCTCCATCCTACAAAGTAAACATAATAATTCAACAAATTATCAATTAAAATGCAATCAATTTGATCCCTAATAATTCCTCCCACACTTAAACATTTGCTTGTCCTTAAGCAAATTAATTTATCATCAATTTCATAATAAGATATAAAAATAGAAAAATCAATTCAAAATTAATAACACAATTATTGAAAATGCTTTCTTCATCCTTTAAAAATAATGACGCATGGAAATGTTATAAAATTAATTAATCACATCATATTTTAAATGCATTTAAATCATTTCATTCTTTTTCAAGTTTCAACCTAGATCACAAAAATCAGTTCCATATGTAAAAGGCAAACACACTAAGTTTAATGTATCATCTTTTCGACACTTTCACGTCCTTTAAGTAATTTAAAACATAATTAACTAATCACAAAATTAATTAAATTCCTAAGCACTTTAGTTGAGAAGTCACTTCAATCTTTTTACGTGAAGGTAAAAATTTTGTCGTGAACAACCCACGGTTACTCAACTGTGTCACAATAACTTAAACCACTATTAGTCCTACTCATATCTTCAACCTTATACATATATACAATACTATCTTCTTCTTTTTCTTTTCTTTTTCTTCTTTTTTTTCTTTTTCTTTTATCTATTCTCTCTCTGTCTCTTTCTCTTATATATATATATACATACATACATATAAGATTATAAATTAGAGGAGTTCATTATGCTTACTTATTTAAATAATTAAGTAATTAATGTTAATTGTAATTAAAAAAAAATTTCTTTTTGGGGTTAAGTCAGGTTCTTTTTCATTTTTCTTTGAATGATAAAAGTACCTTAAAAGAAGTTACAAAATTACTCAGAAAGTTGTATTTTCTATATGGACTATTATTCTAATTATTAGGTATCCGTTATCCAAATTATGAAATGAGTTTAAGGCATTTAGTCATTAATAGTCAAAATTAATCATATAACATTTCAAATTGTCAAAAATAATTGAATTCAAATGAAAGAATAGACAATAAGAAGGATTAAAATCGAAAAATTTTTCCACAATTTATAGACTATGATGAAATTGATGATAAAACAAATTACTTTTAAACAAATAAAATTCAAACTTAAGTGTATAAACTAATATGATCCCTCTCCCATACTTAAACTAAGCATTGTTCTCAATGTTTAATAAAGAAATTGAAAAGCATAATGTAGGAGTAGAGAAAGAAATACACTTGTTTGATATATAATTAAAGATCCATTGGTAAATTTATAGCAACTGAAACAACTAAAAGCAACAAACACATATAATAACAAAAGAATGCTCCACTCATATAAATATGTAAGCCAAATACAACCAAGGAGCAATAGTCCATAAAAAATGTAGCAGTCAGATCTGAAATCAAAGTACACTACGAAATGTAAACTTATACTATGAAACTGAAATAAAACAAATAAACAAAAGATCATAAAATAAATTGTGTGAATAACCAAAATAACTAAGAAGAGGACTATCCTTATCCCGAGCTCTCTGATGCTCCTCAAGTTGAGCTAATATTGAGTCTACACCAGCTAAACAAAGGGGAGTGCATTAAATTAGGTATCCATCGCACGATGCAAATTAGAGATTTGTAAGGAAAGTCGAGACTCCATGTTGGTCAAGAAATTCATGAAACTAACCATCGGATCATTAGTTGCAGATGGAGGTGGTCTGACAGGGGGAGAATGATGAGGTGGATACACATTCTGTGTCTCCTCAGAAGAAGCTTCGTCCATATCTGCCTCAGGAACCTCATCAGCAAGAGCATCTAGTTGAACTGAGGAAGCTTCACGCTTATGTTTCTTACTCCATTGCCCTTCATGATAAACAAAATCCCATAGTTTAAAAAAGGCAGCATTAATCATTGCCTATTGGGAACAATCCTCAACCTCCTCAACATCCAAAGGAACTCTGAAATCTATAAATATCCTCTTCAATAAACAAGAAAAGCTTAAATTCTTAGTAGCTTTCTTTAGTTTGACTACATCTCGCATACCAAGAATAATAACACCAGATAATGGTAACCTAGGAATAACACCTAGCCTAAATAACATCTTATATAAGAGGTAAATATCCACTAGGCACATCTCATTCAATCCACTAGCTCAAGGCACAACATTCTAATCAATGCAATAATCATACTCCCTCGAACTCCTAAGTTAGCGTATTATAACATCTGTTATTTCTAGTTAAGGCTAAAGCCTCTATAGCAGTTGGAATAAAAAAAATGATAAATCCGTAGACACCGAATCTCCATGAAATTTGTCTTTGCTTTTAATATAAACATCCTCCTCATCAAGTACTCCTAATAGTGCATAAATGAAACCACGAGTGATAAGAATAGGAATACTTCTCACTAAAGACCGAATCTCAATCGTCGCGAACTCTGCCTTGTCTTCAATGTTCATGTAGAACTTATGAACCAAATCAAGGTAGAACAGTCTTGAGAAAGTGACAACTGGCTTACATTTGATGCTCTAAAATGCGCTCAAGACATTAAATTGAGCCTTAATATCCTGATAGATCAAAAGCTCTACGATAAATGCATTCGCTCGATGAGACTGATACCAATCAAAGTTCTCCTGCCTAGTGAACTTTGATAGATCATAAGCCATTCTCTTTCTTGGTGGCACCATTTGATAAGAAAATGTTCAATAAATATGCACAAAAGAGTTAGAAAATATTAGGAAAAACTAGATAATTTTCCAGTGAAGGTCGCCGGAATATTTCCTTTAGATTGGAATATTCTTGATTTTTCGATGATAATAATATTGAATAAAATTAGTATCAATTGAAAGCTAAAAAAATTCTGAACATAATGATACTAAAACCTAATCAAATGGAGGTCTATATCAAGAGAAAATTGAAAAAAAGTACCTTAAGGGTGAATAGGGATATGGATAGTTCATAGTAGATTATGGAAATTTTGTTGATTTTTGGAATGGTTTGAGGCTATAATCATGTAAAGGACATAAAATTTGACAAATTGACAAAGAAAACACATGATTTGGCTGAGAAATAAGAAAGTTATGAAGATTTTAAGGTAAAGGGTCGAATGAGAGGTTTCAGAGAAAGGGGGAAGATTGAAGACGATGAATAGTGAAACACTATAATATTTATTGTAGAACCTCCCTTCAACGAAAGGCTAATCATCCTTCAATGATGCTGTTGAAAGATAATTAGCCCATCATTAATGCTCTAGAATTGAAGAATTAATTGTGGGCTGTTCATCCATCACTGGTGGGCTCTTAAACCACCGTAAATGGTCTACCTACTCCTTAATAAGTCCAATTTTAATCTAGTTTCACCTCAAAATCCTTTTAAACTCAAGTCCTATTAACATGGATTGGATTATTCATCAATTTTCATTAGAATTAAACCTAAAAACACTCATAAATCCAAATCAAACACACTAAACTAAGGAAAACACACTTTAAATAGTTCAAACACACTTAAAAAGGGTTTCCACACATTAAATTAAGATCCTAACATACAAAGTAAAAAAAATCACACACAATTTCTTATCTAACAAGGACAATTCCTAGTTCAATAAGGATTAAATAGTGAAAGAGTCTTAGAAGACTCCTCAACTAAACTAGGCACACAAACTTTCACTCTTTGGCCATTAACTTTGAAATTTTAGTGACCATTAGTAACTTTAATCATTCCAAATGGATAAACCTTGATCACTTCATAGGGGCCAGTCCATATTAACCTCAATTTTCCTGGAAACAACTTTAACCTTGAATTTTACACCAAGACCTTATCACCAACCTTTAATTCTCTCTTAATGATATGCTTATCATGTCACTTATTAACTCATTCCTTATATAATTTAGTGTTATCATAAGCTTCTAGGGGAAACTCATCCAACTCATCCAATTGTAAAAGTCTTTCTTCTTCAACCTTCTTTAAGTCAAAATTTAGAAAATGAATGGCCTAATAGGCATGATGTTCCAATTCAAGTAGCAAATGATAAGCTTCACCATACACCAAAATTTAAGGAGATATTCCAATGGGTGTTTTATATGTAGTTCGATATACCTACAGTGCATCATTTAACTTCATTGACTAATAGTCTTTTCTCAGATTCGCTTGATTTCTCTATTTGATATTTCAACTTGATCGCTAGTCTGAGGATGGTAAGGTGTAGCAATATTATAGGTAACACCATGCTTTGAAAGGAGGGAATCAAATTGCTTATTGCAAAAATGTGTACCTCCATCAATAGTAATGGGTCTCGGTGTCTTAAATCTAGTGAAAATGTTCTTCTTAAGAAAGCGAACTACACCTTTAGCATCATTCATTAGAAGAGCAACTACTTTAACCAATTTACTCACATAATCAATGACCACTAAGATGTATTGATTTGAATATGATGATGTGAATGGTATCATGAAATCAATACCCCATACATCAAAGATTTCACACACCAAAATATTGTTTAGTGCCATCTCGTGTCTCCTAGAAATATTACCAGCCCTTTGAAAATTATTACAAGACTTCACATAATGAAATGCCTCCTTAAACAATGTTGGCCAATAGAAATCACATTCCAATACCTTGTATGCAATCCTAGTAGGGTCAAAGTGTCTTCCAGTCTCCTTTGAATAACAATGACTGAGAATTGAAGTCACTTTTTCAGTAGGAACACATTTTTGAATTATTCTACCTGCACATATCTTGTAAATAAAAGGGTCGTATCAAAGATATCTCTTAATCTCATAAAAGAACTTCTTCTTTTGTTGGTATGAGAAGTTAGGAGGTATAACATTACTAGCCAAATAATTTACTCTGTCCTCATACCAAGGTAAGGTAAGCATGGCTAATAAATGCACTTCAGGAAACAGATCCTTAATGTCTTGGTTTTCTTGATTTTCTTTTACGATCTCATTTAAGTGAGATAAATGATCAACCACAAAATTTTCTTTACCTTTCTTATCTCTAATTTTGATGTCAAACTCTTGTAAAAGGAGAACCCATCGAATCAAGTAGCTTAGTATCTAGCTTATTCATCAAGTACTTCAATGCAGAATGGTCCATATACACACCTTTAAAAGAACCAAATAGAACCCAAACTTGTCAATTGTAAACTCCACAACTATCATCTCCATTCTTAGCAGTGGTGTAATTCTTTTGAGCATTGTTTGCTAGTTTTAACTACACTGCAAGTATACAGATCACAACTTATAGTATAATTGATATCGATCCAACGAGGATTGAATCTAGACACCTAACGACTTGAATTCA